>VCRD01004455.1:34071-45373 GCA_006783055.1 Trinorchestia longiramus
TCACCTGATTGGCTGTGAGAAGCTCACCTGATTGGCTGTGAGAAGCTCACCTGATTGGCTGTGAGAAGCTCACCTGATTGGCTGTGAGCTCACCTCCTGATTGGCTGTGAGAAGCTCACCTCCTGATTGGCTGTGAGAAAACTCACCTGATTGGCTGTGAGAAGCTCGCCTGATTGGCTGTGAGAAACTCACCTCCTGATTGGCGAGACCATGAAGAGGGCCTGCTAGACCGTTCATGCCAGCAGCGAAGGAGAGGTAGGGGTCAGACAGAGCAGATCCCACCAAGTGGCAGGTGTGAGCAGACACGTTGCCGCCCTCGTGGTCACTGCAACCACATCCAGTAAGTCAATATACATGAAATTAATTCGTAGGACTTCATATGCCCATAACACATCAACGTAAAGAACGTTCTCTGAGATACCACTAGCTAGCCATCACCCAATAGTTTGTCTAGGGTACTAAATGTTATTGATTCATTATGCACTATCTAAAGGTAACTTTGACAGAAACAGAACTCTACATGAAGATTTTCTAATAAACTTAAATAGGCAAAATGCTAAGAACCCGCATAGTTTTAACTTGTTCTTAGGTCAATGGTAGGATTCAACACTTTTCCAACTATTAAATTTAAAGAGCGTCAAAACTAACGGCTAATCTTGGATTTCAATAGATTACTAGTGTTTTATCGACGGTATAGGATTTTATCAGCCATAAAAAATTACAAGATATTTTTCTTATGTCCCATTTATCTTTAATATTGCAGCTCTCTGATCTCTAAGCCACTAACAGGAGCTTCTAATTCAGCGTTTTCTTATACACTCATACATCCACAAGCCAAAAATTTCAACAACTTATATAGAAGTAACAAACAACAATATCAAGAGCTATGCAATAAAGCTGCAATGAAATTAATCTAATATGTACGTATCCATAATATTTTCAAGTTTATATATCCAAAGTTTTTCTCCTATCTCTGATAGTAACCATAATGGACAAAGATTTAGCGTCACAAGAAAGCTACATTCATGAGGTCACAAAGCCTTGGAGGACTGAAATAATGATCATAATGGACGAAGATTTAGCGTCACAAGAAAGCTACATTCATGAGGTCACAAAGCCTTGGAGGACTGAAATAGTGATTATAATGGACAAAGATTTAGCGACACAAGAAAGCTACATTCATGAGGTCATAAAGCCCTGGAAGGCTGAAATAATGATCATAATGGACGAAGATTTAGCGTCACAAGAAAGCCACATTCATGAGGCAGCAAGACGACGGAGGGCTGAGCCCCACACACGTACCTGTGAATGGTGAGGTAGAGCCTCATGAGTTCAGTGAACTGCGGGTCTTCATAGCCCAGCATGTTGGTGAAGTTGGCGCTCCAGTCGAGCTTGGGGTCGATGGTGCTCACAGAGGAGCCATCACGGTACAGGTTACGGTAAATGACGGCCGCAACAGTTGGTAGCTTAGCGATCAGGTTCATCGAGTCTTCATAGCACAGCTGCTCAAAACAGTTTATAAGTGAAAGAAAAAATGTGAATTCCATGAGTTTTCAAGTTATTGTAAGTGTCTTGGATAACTAGATATTAACACTTCAAATCGAACTTGCAGAGAAACGCGAATTAAAATAGTGAATACTACACAAATGCAAGAAAAATTCCAATCCTACCGAGTTCTGCCTTAACCAAGTGCAACAATACAAAATGATAGCATATGAAATTAACTTTGAACATATGTAAAACTATTTTCCACCGGAAAAACAACAGGAAAGCCTCGTTAAAATACTTTGAAGTAAAAAATTGTTAAATCGCAAGCCGAGTAATTTAGGATATCCTAAATAGAAAACTCGGACGCCTGTACAGACAAACTAGAGGAGCTCAGGCACAACTTGACGACTGTACAGACAAATTAGAGTATGCAAGCTATACTTATATTGAAACTAATTCTTTAATTATTGAGTGCATGTCACTGAGAATATTTCTCGTAAACTAAGACTCGAGGGCTTTTGATAAGTATTGTAAACTCAAAAGCACGTTCAAAAGCCACACAATGTCAAGAAAACGATACACCAATACACGAGTCGTAACGCGTCACCACGGCGTGGAATACGCACCAGCTACCACGGCGTCAGCAATACAGCTGGTTATTAAAGGTCAGCAATACAACTGGTTACTGAAGGCCAGCAATACAACTGGTTACTGAAGGTCAGCAATACAACTGGTTACTGAAGGTCAGCAATACAACTGGTTACAGAAGGTTAGCAATACAACTGGTTACTGAAGGTCAGCAATACAACTGGTTATTGAAAGTCAGCAATACCAGTCAGTTTGTCAGTAAACTGGATATTAAAGAGAACAAAATAGGGATACAAAGGGCCAGAAAGCAGCAACAAGTCATAAAAAGAGCCCTGCATTGCATCATTCGTGCCACTATGCCAGAAAATAAACTGGACTACACAAGTAGCAGAAGGAAATAAGAAATGCATGCCTCACCTCCCAATACTTAGTCTTGGCAACACCCTGAGCATAGGCCTTGGCAAACTTGCTCTCAGCATTGAGGGCAGTGATGGCAGCAGAGAACTGTGCCATGGGGTGCAGCGCTGAGGGGAAGTTGTTGAGCATGTTGAGCACGTAAGGGGGAAGGTCTGCTCGGTTGGCCCACTCCTCACTGAGGCTGTTTGCCTGCTGCTGGGTGGGAATATCTCCTGTGAGGAGCAGCCAGAAAGTAGCTTCAGGCAGAGGCTCATCTCCTCCAGCAGCTTTAGGCAGCAGCTTCTGGCACTCAGGGAGGCTGTAGCCCCTGAACCTGATGCCCTCCTCAGGGTCCAGCACTGAGGTCTCTGTCACAAGGCCTTTTATGCCTCGCATGCCACCGTACATCTGCAAAGTGGCAAGTCAATTTTATTCCACTTATTTCCACACTGGAATGCACAGACAAAAAAATAGACAACTGAATAGAGCATCAGCCTCATTCCAAAAATGAGTATGATTAACCTCTAAAATATTTCTTCAAGCCTAATTCTGATTTCATATAAAACTCCTTAATTTTGGCTTGAATTCATAGTAAAACAAAAAATTGAATGGATTAATTTCATAACTCTACCATTGAAAATTTATAGAAATGTGGATGTGATGACAGAATAACTAGTAAATAATTAAAACAATATTAATAAAATAATGTCACTTTTTTCATATAGAGGATATCTAATTTGTCAGGAGTGGAAAAATTATTATTTATGAGATAACAGTTCTTACATACAACTCATGCAATCATGTTACACCAATATAATGGATTACATCATAATGATTACAAGTGATAATATTTGGTACTACTTTAGCATTGAAGTAAATGCTTGGTGAAGCAAGCACTACTAAAACTACCAATAGTTAAAACACTGGAACATAAGTCATATGAACTTATCATCTAAAAAAATTTTGTAGTAAAATTTAAATGTACAGTTGGACAGCCACATAACTGCCCTTTTTTAAAGCATAGGAAAAAAAAGGAAGTTGTGTTGCCACACCACCCTGTATATAAAATTAAGTGCAAGGGAATCTTTAGTGGCTCTTTTGTGTGTTAGTGCAATAGAGTTTCAAAAACTAGTTTAGGTCCTACTTAACTATTCTAATATAACTAATATAAAAACCAAAATTAACTAATACACTGATAGAAACAAATTTAACTCACCATATCCACAGTCACTTGACCAACAGGAGACTTGCCATGTGCCTTCCTGAACTCTTTGACTTGGTTCTGCTGCTCAGGCACCTTGACCTTCATGACATCCAGGAGGCTGGGGCTCTCTGTTGAGTAGGGCTGCCCTCTGCTGATGGTGCATGACAATGGGCACACAGCCTGACAAGTTAGAATGGAACAAGGCAATAAAAATGAGCCATTTGGCCTATTCTTGGGTTGATATCCAAGTCCCATGTCATGGGAAGGATTGGTTCAACAGCTCAGCTATACAAATAGCACCTAGAGACTAAATTAAATTTGACTACATGTTCATGATTTGTACAACTGCTGCAGCTGAACATGTTTTTCAGTAAGTGGTTGGGATTGTGCAACTAGCATCAGCAAAAGTGATGATTCAGATAAATGTTACTAACAAAGGGCTTCATTCTACATAATTTTTTCAACAGGCTAGTATGACCAACATTTAAAAATCACACTTTCACAGACAAGCTAACAAATCTGTTTTCTCTATACTCATCTGAAGAGTATTTTACATTTTAGCAGAAAAGCATACTGATTCTTTTTACAATTGATTTTCCCAATTGTGCATAGTTCAGAATGTTATCAATATACCAAATTGAGCCTCAGTTACCATCAATTAATACCTGCATTTCTTCAAGGAAAATATTACTCAAAATGTTCACATACAAAGCATACATATAAATTTAATTTCAAATAGAACAGCAACAAAGACACACAAAAAATTTACAAAACTCTTTAAAAACTTTAAAAACTTGAAAAATTAATGCAGAACTATGGTTATAATGATCACAATGATGTATACTTTATAAACTAGTTGCATTAAAAAGTTGTACTATAATGCAAAAATTGAAGATAATATTCATGCTTTAGAACTTCCACTAACAACAAATTACACAATATCAATTAACACTGTAACCTGAAGGTTATTTTAAAAGCTAAAATCCAATTACATGAAATCATATTAATTTCAGACAGAAAGCTGATAACTCCAAGCACAGGCATAATGTAAAACAAATATACACATCAAAACTAATTGTTTTTAGCATTAAACCTAATAAAGAACTTTAGACTAGTCCATAATTTAATATTTTCATGCTGTCAAATTGACCAGGAGTAAACTATTATCAACCAAGAGATGACCACAAGACCTAGTAAGATAACAAGTAGCAGAGCTTAGGACTATCATGTTCAGATCACTCAGGTCCTGCTATGATAGCAAGGCCTGATAAGGGCCACAACTGGCTTGAATGTTTGGCTACATCAAATAAGTCAAGCCTAGTAGCAATCTATAGTATTTAGATGTATGCTATTATTTAATATTATATAAAGTGTTTGCTGTAATAGAGTGCAACAAAATATAAAGTGTACTCAACCACATACTAACCTCTATAACTTGTATCTTCAATTGTCAGCAGAGAATTGAGGCTGAACAACATCTCATTGACAAATATGCTACAGCACTCCAGCACACAACACAGTCTTGCATAGTATCTTTTACTCACTTAGACAGCATATTCACACATTGACTATCAAAATTTTTCAGCATCTCCATAAATGATATGCTTCTTCAGAAAAGATATTTTATACTTTGATTTTACATTGATTATTGCTCTACATTGAACTTCAATACTTCAGAATTTCATAAAAATCATTAGATACATTATAAAATACTTTCTCAACTGTTTTGAATTCACTTCAGTAATATGTTACTTTAATATTTTAGCAACAAAATTTTTTAACCAATTCTTAACTTGGTTCAATTTCCCACCTGTGATTCCCAGACATGACCTTAATATATAGGGTGCTCAAAAAACCCTTCCTGATTGTACAATGTTGTGGTACTTAAATTAATTAACTATGCTGATATATACAGTGTGAATTAACTCTATGAATTTTTTGTGTGTGATTGAACATCTTTGACCAGAAAGACCAGGAGTGCAATGATATCCAAGATGCATGAAAGCGAGTTTGTAAGGAAAAAAATGCAAGAGAGTAATGCTAAGCTAGAAGAGAATATTAGATATTCTATCAGTTTAAATATTTTTTTGTAAAATAGAAATTGCAAAATGCTTTGTATAAAATCTTTAACATGGATTACACAACTGCAATAAATTTACCATTCAATTAAAAAAAATATATGAAGTTTATATTATGCACCTAGGGTAAACAAAAATCTTGCCTACACATGCTCAAATGCATTCATTTGTATGACACATGCTTCACATAATTACTCCAATTAATATAAAATTGTAGCTTTTAAACGAAAACTACAGATGGAAGCTTTATTTGAATAGAAAAACAAACTTCATATAGGCTTCAGTATATTTGTGTCACACTAATACATAGTAGTGCATGTTATGTTTAGTAAAGAAATCTCAACAAAATCTTTAAAACTACAAAAACTAGATTCATATTTCTTCCCTAAGCTTTACATGTTATAAGTGCGCAGTTATTTTAAAAAAATTCTTAAGTGACATTTTTTCATGGCTATTCATAAAAAGCATCGCATTTAATCGCTTTTAAACGCGTCCTTACATAGAATACCTGCCCAGAATAGCAAACAATTTGCATACGAACAACTTGTTTTAGCAGCACAATATAATTAAAGTACTTTGCTCAGCTGACAGGTTACGAACCAAAACAAGACTATTTAGGGGCATCCACCGGCGACTTTTACCAATTGCAATACATCAACACATTTTACATAAACTTGAGCATACATACCTGAGAGCTGTTCAAAACTTTCGACACAATATTTCGAACAAGAGACATGGTTGCTGGAAAATGTATAAAAATAAAGGTCTATGAAACAGAGAGCTGCCCGGCCTCTTCCACCTACGTCGGTCTCGAAATGGAGAAGATTGATGAATATAACGCAAGGTCACGTGACGGTTCAGGGCTGACAACTACAACGATATATAATATGGAATACCTCGTAATTTTCCAATTAAAATAATATTTCAACAATAAATATAAATATGACCTCAATTAAATTTTTATTATGCGTTTCTTATTATTTTTTTACCATAATACATACACTCTTTGTTCTACTGAAATAGGTACATGAAAAAAAGAAACATGTTTACAGAAGAAAATAAGAGAAAGAAACTTCATTTCATTCAGGTCAAGGACTACTATAAACAGGACGTACACGGCCATATAGCTGACTACGCTAACGGAGGCCAGATCACTGAGCTGAGTGAGCTCAGCTAGCCACCATCTGTCACAGTGCGAACATTATCGTAGTCTGTCGCTCGGTTTGAATCGGACATTGTTGTTTATTTCGAGGCACATGGCTGCATTTCTAAGTGGATACTCTTTGTTTACAAAGTTTATTGCTAATTATATATATTAAAAATGCCGAACACTTGTGTGGGGTTGTGAACTGTGGGGGAAATTACAATAAGGAGAACAGGTGCCGTGTCTTTCGCCTCCCGAAAGAGCAGCCTGAGAGACAGAAGTGGCTTAATGTTATTCCACCTCGTAAAAACTTTGTTGTTGATCTAGACAAGTTTTTCATTCGTGAGATACACTGGGGTACTGACCCACCGTTCATCAAATTGCATAGTGGTTCTATGCGACCTGAAATCCCTCCCAGTATCTTCAATGTGCCTGTTTCATGTCTGCCATCTCAAAAATCTGCACCTCGCCCGGCGAAAGTGGAAAACCAACAACTGAGGTATTTTCTTCATAAGGATAAGATTACTTCATTTGATGCATTCAAACCTGAACGTAACCTGCAGAAGCAGTACAAGACCTTGATTATTTCAAGATTGAAAGAAAGGCTTTTGTGGTTGTTCATGACCGACAACTTCAGTGAATGCAGCCTGTTTGTGATTGTCGAAAACAAGCCCACTTTGTGTTCCCACTAACGCTAAGTGCGTTCAAGAACGGCATTAGTGTACTACTGTTTAAGACATTCACAACAATGGTTTGAGATCGTATTCACCGTTTGAAACAAAACAGTCCAAAATGTTGTCACTCTTCTTCAAGCTCATACATCAGCACGTGTCGACACCGAAAAGGAGAAAAAGTTGGTATTTTTGACACGTCAGTTGGAACTTTTATTACAGAAGCAGTTCTCCATAAATGATAATTGTTTTGCTCTTCAATCATACCCAAAGTGTAATTAAAAACAGCTTAGAGACTTTTTGGTGCTGCCATGCAAACGCAAGCAGCAGTACATCACTTCATCTATTGACAAAACCAGGTGCTGATGGAAACATTTGACAAAGTCCAGACACTGCAGCAGAATAATGTGTTTCTCTTGGTAGATGAAGTACAGATTGGCCCAACTGTTTCATTTTCTGGTGGGATGCTGAGTGGCATGGTCAAGAACAACCTTGACTGCAAGGCCACTTCTATGCTGTGTGTCATGATGAAGTCGCTGCACAAAGGACCTAGTCTGATGATTTTAGTGGAATTGACATTGACTGTCCCAAGATGCTCTGTCATCTGGCAAATGTTCTATTGAATGTACTCCACAACCTAGAGAAAGACCAGCAGAAGAATGCAGTTCTTCTTCAAATCTCTGTAAAGAAGGCCCGAATGGCTGACTAATCGATGCAGTTTGGTAGGTTTTTGCTTCTATGTCTGTTTCTTTATATGCGTGAATGTTTGTATGTTTGGTTGTTTGCATTGGAAAAGGTTTAACTATAATCAATTTGTAAAGTCTAGAACTGCAGCAACTCGGCTTTTTATAAAGTGGCCACTAAGCTCATACAATAATACATGTTAAGTCCGGCTAAAATTGGTATTTCAAAGCATTACAGTGCTTTAAACAATTTAAAATTCACTGTAAAACCTTATTATCCCTTCTATTGCTTGAAAGAAGTAATTTTTGATCAATTTGTCAGATAGAAAATCTTATGTTACTAAGAATGCAATGGCCTCCTCTAGCGTAGTCAGCTATATGGCCGTGCACGTCCTGTTTATAGTAGTCATTGATTCAAGTATATTCAAAATATACTATGTTCTTTTAATTCATGTAATAACATGTTAACATTATTTTGTTAAGACTAGTAGTTGTAACTCTACGGTATTCTATAACACGAATTCGCTTACCTCTATTCAGCTTGTTCTTCGGTCAGCGTTGCTTCACGTACCGGATGAATGTTCTCTAACCGTGGACGATGCGATATCGACAACCTTCAACCGTGACACACGACCTCTATTCACGTGACGATTATCCCTATACTAGTGTTAGCAACTGACTCTACTTAGCCTAATATTTTACGAGTACAGATCTCCACGACAACGACTACTTCTAACGAACAACCAGCCTGCAACCTACACCTGAGCCGATTCTTGCTCGCACGACTACGGTCCCAACACACAACCGCGATAGGGCACAACCCACAACTGGCCGCCTGGCGCTGCTGCGCAGCATCCCTCACTCAAGTCAAGGCGTCCACGTTGAGGTGCCAAGTACTAATTTATACATTATGCCACACATGAGTAATCATGCATCCAGCAATAGTGTCTGTTCATTCTGTGCAATGAGTTACAGGCTTGTAGGAATGCATTGTAATTATCTGGAAGTTTGAAAAAATAGTAAATTTAAATCAAGTCAGTGTCATTTAGCTCTCTTGGTTCCAAAAAACAAAACAAACAAACAATTTTTATTTCCAATCGAGTACACAGTACATAGACATTAGTAAATTGGTTTTTCAAATTCTTAAGGTTAACATTCTAAGAGTAAGGGTGATGGTGAGCTCCATGCGACGATCCCGGGAGGTTGATGGACGTCTTCATGGGCGGGGAGTTGAGTGCTTAGCGGGTTGAGTGCACGGCGCGGCGTACGAGAAATAACTTGTGTCCTTGGCCGGGTTCGAACCCGCCGTCTTTCTACATGAAGCAGAGACCCGATACAGAACACGGGCCGCAGACCACTTGACCACGGTGGCCCTGCTTTACAAGCAAAACAAAAATTCGAGGACTATATGTAGAAGCAAACCCTTGAACCGAGAGACCTCGCAGCTCCAGCAAAAACAAAATGGAAATAAAAAAAGATTAATTTTATTTGCATAAATCAAAGAGTACAGTATGAACACACATTACCAGAAATCGTCTCCATGGCAATACCAAAATAATTACGATATTTTCGAAGGACAACATATGCATATATATATATATATAAGCATATATACGTCTACATATAAGTATGTAGTATCCATCTACCTGCATATACATATATATGAATTTGCGTAAATACATATATTCAAAAATTAATAAGATGTGTGATGCATTTACTGACTAAAAAACACTAAAATATTAATTGTTGCCGGAAGATGTACTTTTTAAATTTAGAACGTTCACCTACATGATATATTTTTACAGTTTATGTTTGTTTCGTAATAATTTCAACATACTTAGATTATAAATAAAAAAACGACACATTAGAGACTCACAAGAAAGACTAACTGTATGGACCTATCTAGTCTGTGGCTTCCAGTGATGTGTTTGCCGAACATATGTCTAGGCTCAGTCTAAGAATCTCTTTTACATTATTATACTTATAACTGAATAAAATGGCGTTACGGAAAGTAAAAGGAAATTTAGAACGCATGTTTGATAAAAATTTAACTGATTTAGTTAGAGGAATTCGGAATAACAAAGACAATGAGGTGAGTTGTGCGAAGTCAAGGGAGCTTTCAGTAATAGACTTACAAGGCACTACTGCACTGGCACTTCTAAGTGCCAGTCAAGCTTTTCTGCTGTTGATGATTAGAATTTTCATAATAATATATTGAGATATTATTTGTTAAAAATGTAATTAATTGTGAAAGTGTAATAATAAATTATAGGTAAAATTTATAAATTTTTTGGGGTTTAATATACTGTTTTTCTTCTGTGTCTATCTTTGAAAATTAAATTTATTTGTTGTATTTTGTAATACCGATTATAATTTTATATTATATTTAAGTTCATTGCTATTTAAAATAAGTCAACATCACACTGGAGAGTCCAGGTAAAGTTTTGGTGATTTTCACATAAATATGAAATGCATTCACAATTGTTATTTTTAACTTTTTGCACTACTGACAGAAGTTTAGTAGCAGTTTTGTTGAAATACATTTCATGAATTCATTTATGTCTCGTGTATTATGATTCTTCCGAGTGTCCCTGTTTTCTTCCATCTAGTTTTCTTCTTTTAATTTTTTAAAACTCATGTTTAATTTAAATTAAATAAGTTTAATTTTCAATATCTTGCTCATTAATTTTGAATGCAGTCAGTTGAGTTATAAAAAAAGCATAATTGTCCATTGGTGTTCATTCAGTATTTTTCAAAATTTTCACGTTAGTATCCATGATAATTGATTGAAAATATCTAAAAAGTATTTGCCTTTAGATAAAATTGAATGTATTATCAAAATAAAAATACTATACTATATCAATACTTAAATTTTAATGTCTAAAATTGTTGAGCTTGTTTATCAGATGTGTCTTGTAGTGAAGTCTCTGACTCCCTCTTCCTGACTCCCTCTTCCTGACTCCCTCTTCCTGACTCCCTCTTCCTGACTCCCTCTTCCTGACTCCCTCTTCCTGACTCCCTCTTCCTGACTCCCCCTTCCTGACTCCCCC
>VCRD01004456.1:0-19276 GCA_006783055.1 Trinorchestia longiramus
GTGCGTGTTGCTCCTCTGGTGCGTGTTGCTCCTCTGGTGCGTGTTGCTCCTCTGGTGCGTGTTGCTCCTCTGGTGCGTGTTGCTTCTGTGGTGCGTGTTGCTTCTCTGGTGCGTGTTGCTCCTCTTCAACATGCCGTCTAATACGTTTTTACAGTAATTGTACATTTATATTAATAAACTACATTTCATCCCAGTTAAATTACGAAATTACCCGATTGAAACAAGGAATTAACTGGTTTGTCCCGTCAGAGTGACATGAGGAGCATCACGCTGGAGGAGCAGAGAAATGAAGTAAGCGGTCGCATCAGCGGAGAGGAGATGCTGGTGTTGGGTGATACACAGCCTGCCTCACTGCTCGTCATTGACACTAGACCACATCATCAGTGAGTGCGCTGTGATGGGCAGGCCCTTTTAATGACCAGCGTCCTCTATGAAGTCAAAAAGAAATCATTCACTTCCGCCCGATATCATAAATGTTTTGTTCTGAAGTTGGATAAAATGCCATTAAAAATGAGTAAAGATAAATGGTAATTTATGCAATGTTTCATTAGTAGAGAAATAACTTGGTCGTTAAAGGGGTAAACATCATTCTACATATACTGTATATGTATATGATGGGCACTAATGCATTAAGTATCACGCACTGCAGGTGTAGGAGAGCTCACAAATATCTTTGCTCGGTTCATTGATCAGTCAGTTGCTCTGTTAATATCGCCACTGTATGGCAGTTAGGTTTTTAGAGGGCCTCCTACGTCTTGGAATTTCCTGGACGTATTGTCTAAGAGGTATATGACCCACTATGTTAGTCCCTAGGATTCTCAAACGTATTCTCTAGTTTCCTACTAAGTCGTGTGATTGAGCACTAAATTCGAGTGCATACAGATTCTGTACCTTGAACATTTATACTGTACTTTACACACTGATATTGCACCTTGCATACTGGTGTTCCACCTTACATCTTGGTGCTGTACCTTACGAACTGATGCTACACGTTAAATACTGGTGCTGCATTGGTACATTTTAATACTAGCATGAAATGCAACGAGTCAATGAAAGAAAACTTAATTTGCTCTTAAGTTCATCACAAAATCTTGCGAAAATTTTTAAAACCAAATTTATTGGCAGCTAGTACTACTAAGAATGGTACTAAAGAGAAGTTTTTATCAAAGAATCCAAGCATGAAGCACATAAAACGCATTCAAACTTATTTTAAGCCGTAACTTCGAATAAAATCTGTGTATTTATAACTGTCGGTTCAGTCTTGAAGAAACAAGTTCGCGTGTACTGGTCGTTGTACAAAGTTATTCACCATTGACAGGCTTTACGCTCTAGATTTCAGACGGGCTCTCTGATCAACGCGTGGAACGTGCCAGGAGAAGTGTGGGTCAAGGAAGGAGATTCGCCTGGCGGGAGTGAGGAGGGAGGGGCTTTGTTGTCTGTGCTCGAGCAGGCCAAGGAGCGCGCCACTGACAAAACCGTCGTTGTCATGGGCACCAAAGCAGCACATCACGTCACTGTACAGGTGCGTCAAGTCTGCTAAGCTTGGGCGTAGCAAAATCAGTGCGAGTTTTGTAACGAGTACATACAAGCATCTTGATTTTGATGTACCAGGGCGGCGCAATTACAACAAAGACAGTGTGTGAGAAGGACGTTTGCTCTGCAGGTGTGCGAGCAGTTGGTGGGGGCGGGCGTGGAGAGAGTGGCGGCGCTGCATGGTGGTGTCGAGGTCTTCCAAACGACAGGGCAGCTTGTCGTGCCTTCCCCTGCTGCTTCCTAACGTCACAGTCACGCTCTCCATATTGAAGCTTCCGAGTCTTGACTCGCACCACCAGCTACACGGTGCCTACGATATCACAAGGTGTGTTGATCATGAGATTCTTTTTCAAATTTTGATACGTGGAGTTCGAAGATCGCTGGGTGAAAAAGATATGTTAGAGAAATACAGAGGTGTGTGTTTATGAGACCACAGGAATTGCTTTGATAATTAATCTCTTATACAGTTACATAGACCGTGCCTCCTTTCTTGATGGAAGGATGAACAGAGGTTCAGATACAAGAAATATAATTCCACTTCTATTTAATCTATCCGAGGAGGAGGAGGAGGAGGAGGTGGACGTGTAAACCCATGGACCTTTTTTTTGTGTGAACACGGTCAAGCTTACCTTAGTTTTCTGCTCGTCTAATTTCAAGCAGGACTTGGTCATTGTTGTATACGCTTATTTTAAGTGAGCTCCAGTTCATGATGTTAGGGCCTAATTCTGTTCATTTAATATGAAGCTAGATTTTTGTGTGTACTTGGTGACCTGGTCCACAGCGGGTAATGGGACCATTTGTATCAATTCATACAAGGGCCATTAGAAATTCACTTTGTTTTATTGATAGTATTGATACTCGTTAGCGTGCGTCCAAGAAATCGTGGGAGACTAGGGTGTCCAAAGCTCAGACCTAAGTATTATTACTGTCACATATAGTATAAATTGTGGAGTTAAATTTACATTTTTCATTCAGTTTGTCACTAGCGTGGGTTCTCAGATATGAAATTAGATCATTCACACTTTGATACGCTCTAACTGATTGGAAAAAGACATGCATCAGGGTTTCTGTATAGGCGTTGCAAATGTCGACGGTCCCCTTTCTTGGCAGCTTAGAGACGCCTCCGATGAGTAACGTGCCTCGTCCAATTCTGTCACAATTCTCGGTGTTGTCTTAATACCGAAGCTCTTCGAGATCCTTATGTTTAGCTCTCTGAAGGCATGTCAAGCAGAGCTTGCAATTTACAAATTTAAGGGAATTAAGCTCGCCTTCAATGTTTGCTCATTTTGCAGATAATGCACAAATGAATCAACCATGCAAGGAAGCTTAGAAAGCAGATTACAGACCATAGTAATACGTAGAATTCAGAATTGTCAATAGCAACCAGTCGCTAATCGCACAATGCGTCAAAAAAAATGTAATTATATTCAATGAACAATGCAAACTAATTCTTGCAGATTTGCGTAAATTTTTTGCATCTAATATGTCGAAGCATCGCGTGAATTGAGGCACTAGGTAAGGCTGGACTGCAGGATGAGCTCGTGCGTACAATCAATACATTCCTTAGATTTAATATTTATGTTGACCTTGATACCTGGGTGATCAGAAGACATATGTTTAAGAACACTAAGAGAAAGACAAACGAATAATTGTTTGTTGCGTTAAAATGTTTTGTAATCTTGTAAGTTGCACATCGTTAATGTTATTTATTGTATTGATACTCAAGTTGATATAGATTACTATTCAAATAATGTAAGGATAAACTACTTCGAAATAATTATATATTTATTGCGAAATTAAGACAGCCGCAATCTGCTAATAAGCCGCGCAGTTGCGCTGATTTCATTTTCAGTTATACAAGAAAAATTATCGGCCTTACTTAATTGATCCTTATAAATTAATATCCTTTGACGCACGCTTATGTAACTATTAAATATATAAACGTATTATTCATGGCCAACTGCTTCATACACCTTGTGACCGAATAATATTATTCCGTTCAGAAAAAGAATCCAGGTAAGAAGGCAGAAATAGCATTTTCCGTCCCCTAAAATGTCATAACTGCCGTTTCTATTCATGTTTACTCTAATATCGATAAAATTATTCAAAACAGAAACACATTCAACAATAAAGTGCAATTTCCTCTGTCAACGATTATTTCTTGGGTAACTTACATTGATAGGATTTTTTGCGAAGAACTTCAGTGATGACACAAAATAAGGTCCGGCTGAAGGTGTGTTATCTTGCGAGTTAGGATTGAGTTTTGAGCAAGTCGAGCGCTTTGGTTAGGTTTTCCACAGCAGTGGTGATGTCTTCGTAGTCCAGTGCGCTCTCTGCCCACTTGCAGTACTTGCGAGCCGTCTTGATGTCCGCCTGCTTCACTGGACACGAGCTCACTCCGCTTCCAGGCTGCACGCATACAATCATATTAATAATTACAATTAATTACATTACAATCATATTAATCGAATTAGTACGAGCAAACTTATTTATTTGGTACGCGAGTCCCGCATTATGTTGAACAGCTCAATAAAAGCGTTTTACATGGGAAAAATTAATGTGAACACATGATAAGTTGTACGATGCAATAAAGACACCATACTGTACACGCAACATAAGTTACAGTTTAGGACCTTGCAGCTACTACCTGGTGTTGTTTTCCTACATTAGAACTAATGTGCTCATAACGGTTCGAATTTCATCAAAAAAATCATAACGGTTCATAATTTTATAGGCGACGGTGAATTAGTCGTTAGCAGTAAACTCTAGACCACATTTGCCGAAGGAGGAAGCTACAGCAGTCTTCCTTCTGTTAATTTTTTCTTTTTAAGCATGGAATTATTATTTAACGATCATCGTACGACTAGATAAAACAGAGCAGCCTTAACAGCAACAACTTCTTCATGTCGTCTACGAAAGCATAATTATCTGTCGTTTTTCGGCAGCAGGAAACAAGCATTAGTACAAGAAAAATTACGTACTTATTTTAATTAGTTGATGAAGCTCTTCTAGAGCTTAAAAACAACGTACCTACCAATGGTCCACCATGACTTAATGAGAAACAGTACTACTTCAAATGGACGTTGTCGACAAAATAATCATATCGTGCAGCTATACGCTAATTTGCCCACTACTGCAATGTTTTTTAAATGTTCGTTTAAAATTTATGATTTTTTAAATATTTTATATGTAACTGTAGTCAGTGATTAATACACTCATGTAAACAAAAGGTATTGCTTTTCGTTCCCAAAGATTAGTATTAGTATTGCTGCAATAAGTGCAAAATGAAATAGTACTGAAGACGTGACGTTACAAATGCCTTCAATGGTAACAACTGTAACTAGGAGAGATGCAGAGGTTTCATCGTAGAAATCAATTATTGTGTACCGTTGGTCACATCACCAAGTCACACGAGCCTTCCATTTCAAAGTTATTTAATCGAATGCGTTTTACTGATCAATTGATGTAACCTGTTCGTTTCTTTATTTTTCAATATTTTTCCAATAATAAAATTTGTTGACAGTATATCTTGTTTCTGTATTACCTATCGTACGAATAGCTGAAATTGTTTATTTACATAATGGTCTAATTTTAGAGCCTTTATCCTAGAATACACTTGACACTTTTCAATACTTCCCACAACTGCTAATTGTTTCGAGTCAAACGTATCAACTCATCTTGCTTCAACATTGAATTTAATATACACCTTTGCACTCTTCTTATACAGGAATATTAATACCACACCCACATCATTCACCCAAAGCTTTGAAAATGGGCGCCGGTCTTAAAGCTTTAGAATAGGTTTTACATGATAGCTAGCAGAGCAGAGCTAGATGCCTCAGCTGATTATGCCTCAATGTCGTAGCTTAAACAATAATATTCTCCCACCAAGTAAACACTTCTTAAGATTGAAGTCTAGATCCGAGACTTGGCCTATAGCAATTTTATAGACCACTCATATTATCCGTTCAAACTTTTAGCACACTCTGGACAAAACTGCCGCCATAATTCTCAATTACTCAACACATCCACTATTCTATTTAAATCGCGGTCGACCACCGCTTGCCTCACTCTCCGCATTTTAATTTCAACTCTTCATTTACTGGCTGCGCTCAAATAATAACGCTTAACCCTATTCCATCTGTCCCATCCAAAAACTCGCACTTTTCACGAATGCCACATTTTCGCATATCCAACCCTTCCTACTTCAATATCGTCTTTGTTCCTTGTGTCTATCTTCCCACACCAATATAACAACACACTTCATTCTTTCATTTCTAATAACAACCCTATAAGTATTCAAAACCAATTGTTTTCTAAGTCATACTATTATAAATTTTACATTCTTTTTTCCAAACATTTCCATTGACAAAACTTATACGAATGGACAATCCCCTTCAGCGCATCCCCGAGGGAGGTTGAGGTATGAGGACCTAGACAGACCAACCAAAACACAAGTGGCAGCACGGAAACCGGTCAAGAATACACGGATGTCGGCATAGCACTGCCGCAGATGTCCTACCTGAGGATCATGTGCTGGGGAAGAGGCCTCTACAGGGGGCATGTGGGGCGGCATCGAACCAGCCGCCGAAGGAAGGCGGCTTGAGTCATGATCAGGAGGGACTGCCACGCTTGGGTTGTCTCCTGTCAACTGGTCATCTGAAATTCAAGTCTACATCACACACTCAATATGTACTCTGATCAAAGGGGCAGTCTTCGCTTCATATAAAAGGGTAGTTGCACGGACCTCGTTTCGCTGGCGTGTTTCTTACGTGGTGCTATCCTGGATACATGAACTGACAGGAGCTGAGGAACACCAACAACAAAAATATTCGGACGTCTCAACAACAGCCCCTCCATAAAAGTATCTATAGGAAAATTACCTCATCATCTGAGCTAGAAATTTATAAATTTGGTTTTTCCGAAGAGTATGGCGTTTTGTTCACATTATTAGCCTCCGCTGTAGTCATAAAATGGAAACAATTTAACAATGGTATCAGTATTAACGTAGGTTTTCATTGCACCAGTCTGTGTGATATTGGCACAGAATACGCAGCCTTGTCTACAGTAGTTTTCATTCCTATGGTTCAAACACTAACAAGCTTTTCACAGTATCCTATTCATCAGCTTTAGACAGTTGCTACTAAAACTTGCCCTGTAGACTTTGTAAGTTATATATTACTAGATAGTTCCCGTGGAAATTCCACGGTTGAGATTTGACTGATTTTGAATTATTATTAACACGAATGTATTAAAGATTTACGACGAAATAATGTTCCAAATTAATATTTTTCAAGAATATATACAGAACTTCCATTCTGTATCTAATCTACCCATAACATGGCCGCGTAGGAGAAGGCTAATAACGGGGATAAATGGCGTATTTTATAGTAATTCGGCGCCTTAGGTATCCACAATACAATACTGATTTCAGTTCAATAATTTTTCTTCAGTAATAGATTGGAAGAAATGGAATGCATACACACACACACACACAGATCCATTATCTACTTATATATGTAATAGACAGTGAATCTCTATAAATTTAATTATGGATTAAGCCTCAAATTTTTATGAATTATGCCTTGAAATTTTCTATTCACTACAACACACTAGTAGCTCTAAGTTACAAAGTAAGAAATCAAGTCTACTGACCTTCGTCGCCACCTATAGGTCCAGGTGTTGGTGTCTGTCCCTGCTTGAGGCAATTATGAATGTAGGTGGCCTTCCATTTGGCGTATTTGCGCTGCGCCAGCACCTCCTCACTCAGCTCTCCGAATACTTCACACACGTCCAGCAACACTCCAGCTGTATAGAAACTCTTCACCGTATTCCTGGACACAGTTAAGCTCATTCAGGTTTTGAAGCAGTTAGCTTCACTTGAATATGGTTGAAACCACCTCCGACTTGTACATAGTTGAGATCTTGATTTGAATGTGGTCGAGGTCAACGATTTGAACATGGTTGAGATCAAGGATTTGAACATGGTTGAGATCAAGGATTTGAACGTGGTCGTCAACGATTTGAACATGGTTGAGATCGATTTGAACATGGCTGAAGTCAACATGACTTGAATATAGTTGAGATCAATTATGGCTTGAACATAGCTAAGGCCAACAGCAAGTTCAGGCATACGAGGTTCATGAATATGTACGAAACAAATTATGAATACATGCTACTACTAGTATACTTTGCTAGTAGTAGTCAAACGCAATATTTTTGCAAGCAGTTCTGACGAAAAATTGGTACTTGAATTATGTTACACACACAATAACTGCATTGTTAATTGAATTGTACTTACCAGAATATCAGATTTTTAGAAAATGAACAATTTATACAGTGTAATCTAAACCTAAATTGGCAGATTATTATTTCAAGAGAATAGATGGCTACAATGTCTAAAATACTCGGGTGGGAGATATCGAGCACACGATAAGGAGTAAATAAAAAGTTAAGACACATATAGCTGCAAAATGAAAGCAATATGGTAGAAATTTAGCAGCTTATGCAGCAGATAACTAAGGATACCTCAGAAGGGTTAGAGATTCTATAAGTATGCTGAGAAGAACACACACTCGTCGTAATTACCCAAGTAGAACTGGCATTTGCACTTGCTATTAAGAATCTAAAGCTTTTCAGATCGACAGGAAAACAATCTCATCGGGTCTATTGAGCATAATTGTGGCTTATTGCCATGGAGCAAGTCAAATCTTTAAAATTATGTTTTTGTAAAATAGCCAAGTATATGGAAGTTATTAGTGATAATTTTCAATGTATAATTTTCTGTTATGGGATTTCTTAATATAATTTGGTGAAAAATATATGAATGATATCAAATAGGAATGCATTTTATCACCAAAAAATGTAATGTGTAATAATATGTATACACTAATCTTCCCGTTCCAATGGTTGCATGCATAATAGTTTTTGGTGAGTCATATCCCAGATACTAGAGCTAGCTAATGGAGAAAAAATTTTGTATTTTCAATCAGTGGCCAAAATTGATCTAATATGATGTCAACTTTCTAATGCACCAAATTCTATGTTTCTCACACATCTCTTTACATGGGTAACTTTTCCCACATCAACACAACATGCAACATGTGAGCACACATACAATTAGAGTGAAGCTAATTTGTTCTGAACAACTAAAGCAATACAAACTTGTTGAACACAGAAGCCCTGTCATTCGTGTCTGCGAACATGAACAGTTTGTTGGCTTCATTTTCAAGAAGAGCTTGGCCAGCTACATCACTTGATATAGCTTCATTATCAGTGTTAGTCTGCAACAAACACAAACACAATTAGAATCTAGTCACTAGAAAAAATTATTTGTAAAACATTTATGTCAAAATATCTCTCCAGCAGAACTTTAATATTGGCCAATCTTGTTGAAAATTCACACACATTTATACAATTCAACAAGCAATTCACAATAATAATTTACAGAAGTTTCAAATGCTAAGTCTATCCAATTACCTTTTTGAAATTTTCTAGCCAATCCATTAGGCCTGCCAGAAGTGCTCTGGCCTCAGGTGACTTTTTATCAATTTTAAGAGCCATTTGGAGAGAGTACAACCGAGCTGTAAAAAATATGAATCACATGATCACAAACTGTTGTATACAGCATTTAGAAGAAGGACATACATTTCTAGGGAGAAATAGATAAAAAAAACTGCACTAAAAAAATACCCAACCGACACTTTACACTTTAAAGAAATATTTGCAACTTTGACTCAAGCTCAGCATTCTAACAGCCCATTTAACTTATACAGTGCCATGAAAAAGCCAAAGCAGACAATCTATAATTGAGCATTTAGGTCCCAGTACATAAACCAAGACATGTAGTCATACTTTCCTACTCTGGTGGATATCATGAAGTTGCAGAAGGTGGTTTTTCCCTTTATGAAGCAGAAATTTCAGTTTAAAAGAGACAGAGGAGGGTCATCACAAAAAATTTGTTTTAAAGAGTATGAAGTTGTTATCACAAACAGTCTCCTCCATTCCTTTTGGAGAACTTGCAGTACTATCTAAAATAGACCACACAATCTTGCAATGCTAACTGAAAAATATTAGGAAGATTTCAGTGGTTGGAAAATGGAACAAGCAATTAGAAGTATACCTGCTTTTGTAACATTAAATGCCACCTATTGTGGATCAGTAGAGGAGTAAGATCAGTTCAACGACTGAAAGAACTTCATCCTAACATGTTGAGTGTATGGTCAGGTATTCAAGGAATTGTCTATTACAAACTCTTAAACAATAATTAAGTAATGACTGCTTATCTCTTCTGTGGTCAACTTTGTCACTTGTAAGCAGGTTTTAACTAAAAGCAACCTTTCATAGCAATGAGAAAGTTTCATCATGCATCACAAAAATATCATCCTTATGCAGCTCAACCTACTAAAACTCTGTGGGAAGAAAGTAGTTGGAAGATATTGCTTCATCCACTACAGTATTCTGGACTTCCTGCATTTGACTATCCCTAATTTTGGGCCTCACAAAACCATTTGCATGGCTTAGGTTGACACAAAAAGAGGTTGAAAATAAAGTGGATTCATACCATGCTTCAAACCTAAGAAATTTCTCAAGCATGGAATTTATGAGTGTTGACAGATGGAATGATGTTCCAGAAAACATACAATGTTATCTCAACAAACGAATGTTTACAATATCATGCACTCTTTCATTTTGAATCTAGACCTTCAAACTGGACATTGCTTCTGCACCAACTTTATAGAATAAGGTTCCATATTAATTTGGATTGTAGAGCTAACAAAGAAGTAGAATTGTTTACTAATTTTAAAAAAGTACTCAGTAAAATTTAAATATTAATAGTTCAAGTACCTCACAAACAATATGCCACATATAGAGTTTGGTTTGTGCATCCAGTATAGGCAATATTTAATTGACTCTTTGACTGTGACTCCCAAATTAGTGTGTATGTATAACACAGTCCACACACACACAGTCAAAGTGCTAGGAGGGCTGACCGCTTCTAAGGTCCAGGTGAAAACTAAATTAGTCTGAATTGCTATGTACAGAAAGCTATGCAGTCCTGGCCCTCTCTTCCATAAAATATGAATCATCACACAAAGATTTGGGCAGAACTAGACAACTATTTCCCTGAAAGTGTTCTTTTGAGCTGAAGGACTGTTTTACATAGACTTTTCCTATAAATTCTTGTGCCAAAAGTCAGGTATATTAAAAATTAGAGTAATGGCAACAATATGAGAATATACTTTAGCTAGAGAGGTGAGACTGCTGACAACTCTGTCTACAAAGTGGGGGAGCTGCTAGAAATATATATAATGCTGCTTTGAAAATAGAGTAGGGCAGTGCTAGAAATATATAATGCTGCTTTAAAAATGGAGTGGGGTAGCTGCTATAAAAATAAAATGCTGTTTACAAATGGAGTGGGAGAGCTGCTAGAAATATAAAATGCTGCTTTACAAATGGAGTGGGAGAGCTGCTAGAAATATAAAATGCTGCTTTACAAATCGAGTGGGAGAGCTGCTATACAAGTATAGCAATGGAATCTTTATGTCATACACAATTCCTATTTGATATCACTGTAAGCCCACAAATTTATACTAGAAAAAAATAACACCCAATAAAAGTGTAAAAATCAATTAAAATAAATACATATCTAAACAACATTTTCTTTAACAAACAAACCCACCTACTTATGATAGAAAACAAAGATTTTTCTATTACTTTGATAAGAGAATCCTGCACAAGTTATTGAAGTTAAAGACTCACCCCAATACGTTATGACAGGTTCCCTGGACTCGTAGTCAGCCCCCAGTTTGAGGTAGTGCTGCACGGCTCTCAGTTGAGGAGGGCAAACCGGTAGCTTGTTTCCAGACATATTTACTAAGAAATTTATTAAGGAACTAACTATACAAATTGAATACAAGAGTAGCAACTGAAATGGAAAATTAAATTGCTCCAATTTTCTCAACAATAAGGAACTTATTTACCTTTGAAGTTATACTGTTGAAATGAAAAGTATAAATTATCATCTTGAACAGTAAGATAACTTACTGCAGAAATAAAATGATCATTAAAATCAGTTAATTTGGTACAATTTGTGCAGTTGTTGGAATCCAAAAACAGTTGCTATTAACACACAACATTAGCAAGATTAATTTAGTTTTTGGTATAAAGTGCTTTAGCAAATTTATTCACAGTATTACTTCCTACATTGGACTTGTTTCTAGAAGAAAAAATTACCTCAGAGCAAAAATTAATAACTGCACCATCCTGAAATTTAAGAAAATGAATTATCAACTTAATATAGTAGTTAATCTTTTTAGTTCATTGGTAATGCAAATTCTAGTAAAATGACAGAATATGATTGTAAAACACATCAACATCAAATTATTTTTCTTTTAGTACACACCTTGTAGCTAACTAGTATTTAATATGCCTTTTTACATTAATTTAGAGAAAAAAAATATGAAACTTACAAATAATTTGTTTCAAAAACCATACTATTACAATTGTAATAGTTGGTTGGTTGGTAGAACTAGAGCCCTCCTAAAAGGCTTCTGGCAAGTGTAGTGACACTCAGCCCACCAGCCTGGACTCCAGCAACTGCACTGCAGCTTAGATCCTTGGCAAAGTTTTCAGTTTCTCTGTAAAAGCTCTCAAAACTCATATCAGTATTAGTTCAGAGAAGTAAGGGGGTCTGTCCAATACTCTTTTTCTTTTTCAAAATCCTCCTGAAAGATTTGTTTTAGAGGTCTCTGTTATAAAATTCTGCTTTATTTTTGAAGAATTACTGTTAGTGCCAACGGGGGTTAGTCACATTAGTCTACTTGGTCTTTAATTTTGTTTTTATAAATCGCAATTATTCAGAATCAGTTTTGGCATAACGCATTTGAGAGCTAGTCATCCAGTTTTTCTCGTGATTTTGATTGACGTTCATTGGTTGGTAGAACTGGAGCCCTCCAAAAAGGCTTCTGGCAAGTGTAGTGACACTCAACCCACCAGCCTGGACTCCAGCAACTGCACTGTAGCTCAGGTTCTTGTCAAAATTTCAGTTTCTCTGTATAAGGTTCTTAGGTTCTTGTCAAAGTTTCCACTTTCTCTGTAAGAGGTTCTTAGGTTTTTGTCACAGTTTTCAGTCTCTCTGTAAAAATTCACAAAACTCTTCTTCTTCTTCTTCTCCTTGTTTCACTTTTATTGGAACTTCGGAGATGGGTCCATGCAGCTCCACGCCTTCAGGGATGTTTTATTGTTTTCTGAAGATTAGCCCCCAGGCTGAAAACGGATACAGGAGGTTTTTCTGGGTAGTTCCACTCGGAGATTCCGTTCACTTCTCTGAAATGTTGCAATTTTTAAGAAATTTCAGATGGTTTTAATTTTCCTTATGGATGTTAAATAGGTAGCAACTATTTTGACAATTTCTTTTTGAATTGGTTCCAGAAAGAGGCCACCTCCAAGTAAATTCTTCAAGCAGAAAGGCACATTTAGTGAAATCAAGGAATTTTTCATGGTGGCACGTTCTGCAGCGTAGTACGGGCAAGAGAAAAAAATATGGTTGATACTTTCTTCAGCACCACAAGAGCAATAGGGATCTTCCATCACAAAACTCATAGACTTAGACTTAGACTTAGATCGAGGGCCAGCGTTTGGCTGGGGCCTTTGTAACGGCCTTCAATTCCCTCCAACACACACGCACATATAACAGGATGGCATCCCAGAGTTTTTCACATTGAAGAAAAATGCCTATTCAACCTCCCTGTCGCTTATTCCATGCATACACTAAGAAATCTTTCATTGCATCCACAACAGTCATGTTACACTCCTCATCTAGCCCTACAAGATATCTCATACCAGAGTCCTCTTCAACACACTTCATATCAGTATCAGTTCAGAAGAGTGAGGGAGTCCGTCCAATTTTGATTGACGTGTGAGTTGTGACTATTTGATTCTTCCGCAAACATAAACTCTTGAAACCTTAAATTGCGAGTTCAATTGGGACAAATAACAAGGATTGAGTCCAATATATGTTTTATCATTAATTGAATACTATAATATAGGCTTAAGATTAGAACAAAACGACTCAAAATTATTGAACGTACATTTTTTTAAGTGAACTAGCACTTTTGATGGTGTTTTTCCAAATTTACATCTGCATCTGTCTCAAGCTAAACAACTTCACGTTAACTTAAGTCATTTTACCTAGACAAAACTGTTTTGACTTATGGTTGAAGAAATCTATTGCCTCTTCTTGCTACGAGTTCAAAGACAAAAATTTATAGTCAAAAACGTTTAAACTACATCAGTAATGTTTGTGTTCCGCCTCAGACAGAGTTAATTTTTAGTACTGCTGGGTTTGTTAAACTAATGAAAATAACACGGCTTAAAGAGTTTAGGTCAAGTATTTTTTGTTTATGTACAACATTTAATATTTTATACATCCGCAGTTGAGTGTTTATTCTCTTCAAGTTTGACGACCTTTTTTACATACTCACAGCGGCAAGTTTCAACAACAATACGACTAATGCAAAATTCATTTTATCATAATCAAAACTGGACTATAATATTCAAGAATATGCAGATATTCACATGGAATCTGCATGTAGATCTATATTTAAAAAATGGCATACTTATGTGGTTGGTTTTGACGGCGAGAGCCGGTGTGTCACATTAATTCATGACGCTGTTGGAATGAATATGATGTTTGAATGAACATCCGTCAGCAGTTTGACTGGTTATGAGCCATACGGCAACTAAAATTTCTTATGTATTTAGTAGGTGATTTACCACTGCTTACTCCAACTTGGAAGCATAAGAGAACTTCTAAGTGTTTTTAGTCAAGTTAAAATATAAGTATTAGATCTACATTATTTCTGGATATTTTGTTGAGCTTTTTATATAAACATAGTTGTCTAATAACTTTAAATGTATTTTAATATATAACAATGTTGATTGCACTTTATTTCATTGAAAATAAAGGTTATGAAGGCAAATTAACTGAAAGTATAATTATTATGATGTTTCAGCCCTAGGCTTATGATTAGCTAATACTCTACGAGGATGAAGAAATAGATAATTTCAAATGAAATCCTCAAAAAGGTAGGTAAGTTTGCTGTATAGAATGATCAGAAGCCAGGTACAATTCACCATTTTTACCATAAATATCCTACACATTTAATAAGAATGGCTGCAACTTATTTATATGGAAAGTTTTAAGAGCACAGAGGTTACATTAATTGTGCAATAATTTATAATTTTAAATCTATGTTTGGTGCTAATTTGCTTGTAAAATTTCAGTTGAAAATGCAATGGGGAAAAAGTTTTGAGTGAACATCTCTCTTAAGCTGTTGAATTATTATGTATAAATTTAATTAACAACTCACCAAAAGATTGTTTTTAAGTGTGAAGAGAAGCTTCCTAGAAATGTACAATTTTTTGTCAAGATTAGAGATAGATCATTTAAAAAGAATGCAGTCCCACTACATAATAACACAGTTTGTGGCTTGCTTGCTTAGTTGGTTTGTCTCTGGAAGTCATTCACAAATATTCAAGGAAATCATAAGTTACAGCAAACCATGGTCATATGTAGCCTGTTCAGGTTCTTGAAATTATTTGCCAGTATCATATATGTTGACAATTTTATTTTACTCAAACTTACAAATACATCTAAATTATTGTTTTGAAAAGAATAAAATGTTTATCTATCTAGACTTCTCCAATGCACTATGCAAACTCATTTACTTGCATAATGAAATATATATATAATTCATTTTGTCATTAAAGGTGTTCTTTACTAGTTACTAATTACATAAAATATGAGTTTACAAAGTCATTTTCCATTTCTGTTGAATCGTTTATCATCACTAATTGTGTCGCCCAAGCCACTCCAACTCCGGCCAGCAATTTCGTCTTCTCTTTCTCGAACATCAGAGCTCACGGTAAGTTCAACATGGTCATTGTTTAATTTGTATGGAAATTTTCCATTGAAAATGCTTGACTTGTGAGTCCATATAGCTTAGATAAGAGTGTTTAAACTCTTTAACAAAAATACATTGGTTAGGGGCATTGTAAATTCATTTATGCCTGTTGTCCTATCATTCTGATATAGTAAATACATTTGTACCATGTCTCTCAGCTTTTATTAATGAGCAAACATCAAATGATATAGATATTCATTAAAATTACTGTTATATAATCTGTAATTATTTTCTGTAATCATATTACAAATTTACTATAATGAAATGCATAGATTGGTATTATAAAAATTTTTACAATATCTCAATAGAGCATGTATTGAACATATCCAATTTCACAGTAAATCTGTTTATGCAAAGTCAATCAATATCTTCAGAAACATCAGGAGATTATTTTATCACAAAATGTTGTATAATGCAGGAAAATTTTATTATGTATGATATTCTGTTGGTTCAAGCCATGATGAAGTGGTATTAATTCTTGATTAAATACTCCTTGCCAGTATTAATTGCCAGATTCTATTTGATTCTGAGTATATGCCATGTGTTATGAATTTAGTTATTGTAATTATTAAAATCAAGATATTACTACTCTAAATTGAGGAGTTAGTTCTTGTCAGCATCAATTATGGCCAAATTTTATTATTTTTATAAGTTGACACAGTAAATATATACATGTATTAGAAGATTTTCCATTATGATTACTTTCAACAGTAGCTAGTATGTCAATGTAATTTTATTGAACAATAATATGCAGTTGCATGTGCTTTCAGAAGTACTGGTGCGTGAAGAGTCAGAGCTTGCACACGTCTGCTGTGGATGGAGCTGCCAGAAAAGGCACCCGTGCAAGACGAGATGCCATCAAGAAGGCAAACAAGAAGAAGAAAATTGAGGAAGAAGTGAAGAAAGGATGGACACCATTCCATGAAAGAAAAACATCTGGGTGGGCATCTAGAATTAAATTGCATTACAAATACATTATACTGTATATGGGCTAAAAAATTTACTCAGCATGTATTTTTATCTTGAACCAAATTTTGGAAATACTTCTAGATTTTCTGTATTTTTATGGAATAAAATGTAACTCTACAATGAGAAGGCATATGCATTGAACAGTTGTGTTTTCATCTTGAAGGTGAACTATAATTTGTAATTTCAACTTGATTTGGTGCTCTGCATTTTAAGAAGGCCTTGGAAGTTTTTTCTGTTTGTGCCAAGCTTTATTACATGATACTAATTTCCTGCTTGGGCTGTTATGTTTTCAGTGTTATTTAGGTTTAAAATTGACATTGATAAGTGGACGAGTTACACTCAAATGTAATATAGACAGCATTTAACTTTATTTTAATTTATTTTCCTAGTCAGTGAAGAATGGATTTATTGGCAGTTTGTGCATGCCCCAGCAAGTAATTGACAGGAATATTCTAATTATCTTCCTTATGGTTTGCATTTTAGTGTTCTGCACTAAACATCTTCAATTTATTTTGGTTGTACGCCACTGGCAGAATAAGCTATGCATAGCATAAGTATTCTACAGGGTGTCCATAAAGTCTTATAAAAGTATCAACTCTTTCACAAACAGGATCCCTGAAACACACATAAACAAAATGTGATTCAAAACTGTAATAAACACTAAATACAATAGAACAAATCTGAATAAAATATCTTATCAATCACATTCCTAATAAATTTTTGAAATGGTAAAGAGACTTTATGGACACCCAGTATATTAGATTTTATATGCTTGCAGGACTGAGATTCAGGATGGTCCCAAAAACTACACATGGAAGAAATTGCCCCCTGAGGATGATGTGTACATTTCAGAATTCTTCAGATGGCCAGTGAGTTGGTATCTTTTCTTAAAAGAATAAAGTAAGAAGTCCCTGCTATGTATGGAACTGCCATAGTAAAATAATCTGTCACAAGTCAAACACTGAACTGCTTTAGTGAAAGGTTCTCAAGTCACTGAAACTTTCAGCTATTCATTTTAGGTTTTTTTCCTGTTTTATGCAAATATTTTGATGGAAATATTCTTATATGACATTCATTGTGTAATTTTCTAATGTAGATTTGGTTTCAAGATTATTTCAGTTTGGAGTGAAATGTAATTACTTTGATATCTATCACAATTTTTTGTTATTAGTTAATACTTTAATTTGTATAGAAAATATGTTTCAAGTGAAGAAATGGTTTCTGAAAATAAAGCTCCCATGTTCGACTATGGTGTGGGACGACATTAAAATTCTCAGTGGTGCATGATCCAGGAAAACAATACTTGTTAATGTTTTTGTTCCTATGAACTAATTATTGTCTAAAATATACAGCTTGTTGATTGTAGTGTGTATAGTTTGAATTTAAAACACGACCCTCTCTAGCATAGGCATTGTAACAACTAAACACATTGTGGATATAAAATTTTTGTCTAATATTTGTGTAGTATTGTATTGGTATTAGTATTGTTTTAGCTGTGTAGGAAGGAAACTGTTATTATTTTGTTGAAACCATTAGGCATGTACTGGAGAGCTTCATAAAGCACATCATAACCAAGAAGGGAACTCAAGCCATACAAGTAGATTCAAAGGAGGTGTGTGCTGTTAAGGATGCAAATGAGATGTATGGTGTTGGCTTTAATTGCTTTCATCATCATCTGAATGTGAGTTATAATAAAGAGTTACTACTGATAGTGTTGGGGGACTATAACATGCCTGGGTTGAGTGAGTGGAGTAAGAGTATAGAAGAGAGATAGCGTAGAAGAATTAGATACAGGGAAGACTGCAAGGTTAGAGTGGCATCGAGTTGTGAGCAATTATCATATTGCAGGAACACACAATACCGGAGGCCGTAGCCAAGCTACGTCAGACACACCAGCCTACCATGTACAACTCTCCTGATGCCACCGTGCTGCTCAGCTTAGAAGTCTCCCTCACCACCGACAAAGCGGTACGCTGGTTCTCATAAACTTCACTTCTTTGCTGGCTTCCTGACCTGACAAGAAATGGGAAACGACACTAACAACTTCACTTCTGTTTGTTCTTTGTATATTTTATGTCATTAATTTTTTTACTCCTGCTTTAGTATGATTGCTATTTATTATTTTGTATGATGTGTACTAAAATTACTGGCATAGCTTGGAGTAGTTGGGTCTGTAGTGAATGAGCTGTGCGTTGCGCTGCTTTGTAGGTGAGTGACTGAAGTTAAACACTGAAATAAAGTTTGTTAACCTACAAGACTCGTCGATTTCGTAAATACTTTTTAATATTCTAACTACTTTTTAGGAATTTTAATTACTCGAGAATTTACTTGGTAATTGTAAACAATGATAAATGGATATTTTTACATCTATCAGCATTTGAAATTTTTAAATTGAAATGTTTTCCGAATGTCTAAAACCTAGTCTTATCCTTTTTTATTATTATTTGAACGAGCATTCGTTTCTCATAGGTAGCATGTATTTATTAAAAAAAAATCCATATTGTAATAAGTGCATGAAATTGTCGTGTTTCTCACAATTTATGAAATTCCGCGATTACAGAAACGCTTTTTAGATGACGTGAGTGGAATCCTGCTGCTCCCTCATCAGTTTGAAACTGGCCAGAGTCGCTCCGTGGCTGTACTGACTGACTGCCCTGATACCCGTGTTAAAGTGCACGAGATGGGCGTCCAGCTGGTGGGAGGCAAGGACATTGTGAAGCTGGTGCTGGTGAGTGCAGCTGGTGCTGGTGAGTGTAGCTGGTGCTGGTGAGTGCAGCTGGTGCTGGTGAGTGTAGCTGGTGCTGGTG
>VCRD01004456.1:19322-45352 GCA_006783055.1 Trinorchestia longiramus
GAGTACAGCTGGTGCTGGTGAGTGCAGCTGGTGGGAGGCAAGGACATTTTGAAGCTGGTGCTGGTGAGTGCAGCTGGTGCCGGTGAGTGCAGCTGGTGCTAGTGAGTGCAGCTGGTGCTGGTGAGTGCAGCTGGAGCTGCTGGTGCTGGTGAGTACAGCTGGTGGGAGGCAAGGAGATCCCCTTGCTTTGGTTTAAAGTGCGAACAAAGTGTTGTGTATTGCTACTAGGGTTTCAATTGCCGGGAAATTTTGAGTTTAAGAACAGTTTAGGCGCGAAAAATGATGTCTGAGATCAAGAATTCGAGATGCATTACTGAAAATACGCAACTTTAGGCACGTACTTCATATACATATTATTCATACGGGCTTACCATGAAATGGAAAGCGTTTGAATTTAGGCTCAAGATTTGATGTAGAATCAAAGAATAGTCCTGTATGAATGTTTTTTGAGGAACTGCCTCATATTTTAATATGAGGCAGTTCCCAGTCATTGGCAGTTCTATGCCAAAAAAATTGTATAATAAATTGATACAAGTAATTTTTATGGGATATCTTTATTTACTAAATTTTATTATCAAGTGAATGATTTATCTAAATTTTTAATGCTACTGTGTCAGCCCGCATCAGGTTTTGCAGCAATTGTTTTTACGTGATTGAAGTTATTTTCTTGGGCATTATGGGTAAGAAATTTACATTATTTGATAGTTTCTTATTGTTTAATAGTGAAATTTGTTCTGGACTTAGGATATCCATGCTTGAACACGTGTACTTTCATTAATTCGTAAGAAAGCCATCCTTGTCCTGATACTTGTAGTACTGAGCCTCTGTGAGTTAGTCAGACGACTCTTCCCTAAAGGAATTAGTTTTCTGCGGATCTTGTAGGCGAAGCGCTTCTCGGTGCGTATTCCTGAGCTTTCCTCTACATCAGCTAATGATTTCTGTTATATGTACTCATTTACTGGTGCTTACCTGTGATGACCTTAATTTTTCTGGTGGAAAAATGTCTTTATCAGTCAGCTCTGTTTTAGAACAGATGTGCGTTGGTCCTTCACCATCATGGTAATAATAATAATAATAATGTACTTTAAAGCGACCGATCAGGTTTATGGAAACATTTTTTGTGTATTATGTACATGGACCTGTGTAAGTCAATACGTGATTTATTGTAGGCAGGAGAAATTGACCTGATGTCGTACGACTACGTTGTGTCCAGCCTGGACATCTTGCCCGACTTGGTGCCCCTCCGAGGCTTGCTTAAGAAGAAGTTCCCCACCCCTAATTATGGTGAGCTGTCCAGTATATGTAAAGTTAGGCTGAGTGATCAATTAAGCGGCAAACGTACGACTCCATTGTGCTTTTAGCGTCAATTTATTATTCACGCGAGACGTCATTTGCCGGTCGAGTTTTACTTTAAAATTCAGAGTATTTAAAATCGTCGATAGCTCCTTGCAAAAGCATTTGTTACAGTGCTACAGTATTCTATGATGTTGGTGTGAACTTTAAAGACGAAAACGGCATAAGCATTACTTTATTTGCATTTGAAAATTGTGACAGGGTAAAATTGACTATCAGTTCTCTGATGTGAATTTAAATTTCTGCACTTACACATAATTGCTTCTAAAAACCAGACAAAAAGTTGTTTTTCATGATGTCCTAAAAGCTTATTTAAAATAGAAAGGAGCTACGTAATGAAAAGAATAAGAGAATACATATATATACATATGTATATGCTCATGGCACACGGAAAAGCGTTACGCTTTCAGAGTATCAACATAATGAGGTAAATAGCGTTGTATTCCATATATGTAGCATAAAAATAGATTCATTTAAACACTTTCATTGAGATTAAGCCATTTTAACTGCAGTAAATGAAGTGAAGTACACTTGATGTATGAAAGGGATGGATTTCAAAATATATATCGTGAAACAAGTAACTTATTCATATCATGAAGACTACTACAACACCAAGATTCACAGGTCTAAAGAAAAACGTAACTCAGGGCACATTACTCCATTTCCATAGTTACCGATGTTACAACAATAACATTAATATCTCACCCTATTATTAAAAGGAACAGTTAAAATTATACAACTTGAATGAAGAATGACAGTTTTGTGGAAGAATGCACCTCTATCTTATGGTAGGAGATTCACAGCGTCCAGCAAACCCTCCAATACTAAAGTTAGGTGCAGACTGATATCGAAAAGAAGAAAAGCGTCACCAAAGCAGTTATATCCTGTATATAATATCACTGGTGTCAGTGTTGGCAATACCACAGTGCATTATCGTCACAAACACGGGGAAATAAAATAAATGAACCAATTACGTACCTTGTACATATACTGTGCTAGTAGCTCCGTACGTCAAACACACTGTGACGTACTCATGAGAAGTACATTCACTGATGAGTAGTTGAAAAGGCTTGAACTGATACAAAGAAAGTGAAATTCTATTCTTATTTGCTGAACTAAATGTATTCTAAATTAGGTCGTAAATCTGAGGCAAGGAAAAATATGTTCAATTTTTTCCCCAGCATTACCAAAACACTTTCTTATTATTTAAAACTGTATTTGATCTTTAATAACGTAATTTGTGAACATTTGTTGTTTAATAATAATAAGAAGAACGTCGACACATTTCATTTGAACTTCTCTCACAGATTTGACAAGACCAAGTTAATCACGCTTGTTACTCTTGATATTTGTCTCTTCCGGGTTTTTATCGTGAATTTAGTTATTTTCAAATTGAAAAGCAACCTGTGATTAAATTTTATTTTCAACTGTTTTTCGTCTTCTTCATTTATCACTAGTCTGCTGCTTTATTTTCAAAGATCATAAGCAGAATTCACGTAACTTTTTTGTGATGTTTAAGGCACTGCGTGTACGGACGTGGTCACAGCCGCCAGCCGCTTCTTGTCTGGCCTGAGCTACACGTGTGTGAAAGCTCCCAATGTGCGCTCCCATGGAAACATCACTGTTCCCTTCGGCACCGTGAGTTTGCTGAATTTTATGTTCCCTTTTGATGATGTCTTAGGTCGAGTGTTATTCCGTAGCTCCAATAAGAAGAACATGCTGTTCACGCTAACGCAAAGCCAATTTCCTTACATGAAATGGAATGTCTCAACGAAGAGCAATTCTGTGAGAGAGAAGGGACTGATTACTCGTGCCCTACGTTGTACACTTGAAGTGTGACGATAGGGTATTTAAGTTGAGACTCGCCTGTCACTTTGACTGATCACTAGGCTAGTTAGCCTTGGCTCCAGGTCATTAAGTTTCAGGATTCACTTCTGCAGAGTAGCAACTTATCTATAATTAGAAAATCATCATGGTTCAGGCAGTTATTACTGGTAACTTGGAGTAACTTGCATTGAATGTTTTAAGCTTACGGTTTTTATTTTTTTCATGTTCAGTTAAAGGCGTCACAGTATTATGGATGGATTCACGATTAACCACGTACATTGCTATTTTCGCAATGATTAATTTCATATCTATAATTTTTCTCCACTATTTACAATCTATAGTTTCACAAATCATAATGTGATTCTTCGACTTGGCCCTTCACCGCATGCGTGACAGATACGGCACGTACCTATTTTTTCCGTATAAAATTATATTGAATAATTATTGAGGTGCGATAGCTGCTTGTGCTACATCAGGATCGTACTGATCATGTATCAAACGCGTATTACACTACTGCTGCACATACATCAGCCGGTAAAGCACAGTTTTTGTGAGACACCCTCTAATTTTTCCAATAATTCATGCAGTGAAGGGTTAATTACATGTATTTGGTTTGAGCAGCTGTCAATGGAGGACGATCACTTGACTGCCAACGCTGTAGCGCTGCTCAAGGACATCGATGCTCACAGAAAGAAGCACAAGTCTTCTGATGTCATCTACTGGGTACGTTATTAGTGCGCATAAACAAACATTTCTGAAGTCTTGAAAAAAAAGCATTGTTTGATAATATTACTTATAAATTATGGTAGCAACACTCAAAAGGCAAAACTTTCTAGATTTTAAAGTCGTAAAATTTAATCAACGCTAATAGTTAGAGCTATCATAGCCCACACGTTAGCTGTGTTCGTAAGGATTGCATGAGCTGCATAAAGATCACAAGATAAAGGTGTTCAGCAAACTAGTGGAGACAGCTGAAAAGTAGTGAAACTCTGAGTTGATGAATGAAATTGAGTTAATGAAATTGATGATTATTGAAGTTTGGTACAACTGCTTATAAAATTGATTTTACCCACTGTCTCTCTGCACTATCGATAGAGATCAACCAACTTTCATATAATTTGTTTTTAAAGTTCCTTGATGTGGTTCTTCGCCCTCACACAAGACATTCGGAAAGCGATTCACAACAGATCTCATACACTCTCTTTTCCTTTAATTCTGAGTTCTCACTGCGGTTCATGGCATAGACATTCCATTGTTTCCAAGTGCTCCTCTCACTGACATATCATGTGTGTAATTTGCTAAGCCCAGACGGCTTGCTAATAGGCATTTTCATTTATTTAGGTAGAAGTTCCATTATGCTGTTGTATATCTATTAATAATTTGGTTGAAGCTCTTTATATGATTATCAGAGTGTTGCAGTCTTTGAAGTTTGTGGATTTCTTGTAGAAATTTTGATAGATGATGTTTCTGAGATTGTTTTCTTAATTTGTTCTTCTTTCAGAAGAGTTTTTCTCATGTTATTGATGATTTATATGATCTATAAATGTTCTGTCGTTAGATGACTGTCTTCACGGACAGAAGATAGGGTCTTTGCTCCAAAAACTTCGCACATTGGGTTTGTGTTTTGACATTTATCGCTCTCTGGGTTCGAGCGTGACTAGTCGAGAAAGATGGAAAAACGATTTCTCGATTTAAGAGACATTTGCTCTCCTATTCGGGTAGAACATGTACGTGTATGCTTACAAATAACATTTTTCTTGTTGCAGGGGTATGTACGGTGTCTCTCGACGAACGAACTGATTGTTCTGGACCACAACTCTTATCTGGGAAGGAAGAAGCCTGAGGAAAAAACTTCCGATGAGGAAAAGAGCGAATTACCTGCTCACGATGCTGTTCAAGTGTCCAATTAAAAGCTTAAGTACGTATGTGCTTGGAGGCTGTGTTTTGAATGTGCTCTCAGCAGCTTGTCACCTCTGAGTTTGATTTCTTCCTTTGGTCACACGACATGGTGGTTTGCTACGGTTTCCCGACATCAAAGTTTTGCCTTCATTCTCCAGTCAGTTATGTAATCGAGTAGAGGAGTTCAAGAATAATTACCGCGCTCTTCAAGATCTAGTTAGATGTTTTGAAACAAGACATGATGTATAAATTAGAGCAGGTGAACTAAAGCAAATTATCGAGATTAAAAACCTTTCTTGCAATGAACCTCAGATCTGCACGGGGTAATCAGGTCATTTGGGTTTGGTGGGAAGTTTCAGCGCTTCATCTTCTATCATTTTCATTGCCTCATTTTCATTGTTATTTTCATGGATGGTATAACCTTGTTTAAAGTGTTAGGTCTACTTGAACAGGTAATCAATAAATTTTTTTGAAGAGCAAAAGTGCGATATTCACGCTTTGACTTCTTGTACACTATTGAACAATACGAGTAAACAGCGTGCTGTGTCGTCTGGCTTGTCATCTAGGTATGTCAAGGGTATTCCGCTATGCAAAGAGGCTTGTACCCAAATGAATTTGATTGAAGTTTTACACGACTGGATCATCTATCATTCTCACTCGGGAATGCTTTTGTACAAAGTAAAATGTTCTGAACCAAAATTTATATTTTTCATTTCCTAGCTTGATTGTGAAAAAAATTATCACCTATTTTTGGTTTACTAAGCCGTCATGAGCCTCTGCCCAGGTGGGCAAACGTCGTTGACTTCGAGTTATACGGTATGTAGGTGAATTAAGGCGCTAAAGTCTCAAAGATAACAGTTTACTTAGCTTACAGATCTGATGTACAAATAGTCAATATTGTCTGTAGAACTGAATTTATACTCAATCAGTAATTGCTATATAAAATACGTATACAATTCATATATTGTGTTCGTCGTCGTTTTTTTTATAAATTGAAACTGTCCTGGCCATTTCAAATGTTCGTTTTCAAATAAAAATACTGTGTGAATTATTAAAGGAATCAGACAATTATTCGAGCATCTCTTACGAATTTAAAAATGTTTAATATTTTAATCGGCTGGAGGCTTCTTTAGATATGCATATATTATATTTGAATTGGCTAGCGCTGTTTCAATAATTGACGAGTAGACAGCACTAGTGGACTACTTGTATTTTTTCCCACGGGAAAAAATGCAAGTAGTCCACTAGTGCTGTCCAACCTTCATATAGTAAACTACTGGATCGTAATCGCCTCTGTCAGCGCTGTGTTAGCGACAGCACGGGAGTGGACTACTTGCATTTTTTCCCGTGGAAAATATATTATATTTACCACGGGAAAAAATGCAAGTAGTCCACTAGCGCTGTCCACCCTTCAATTGTCTGATTGCTTTAATAATTCAGACACAGTATTTTCACTTAAAAACGCACGTTTGAAACCCCCGGGACCCTTTAAATTAATGGAAAAAATTAAGGATCGCGGTAATACATATATGTGCGTGCATAAATATTTCAATTGTTTCTTCTTTACTTTGGTACTGGGGGAAGAATCACTTATTTGAGAATCTTGGAGCAGTGCCTGCAATATGTCGGCACTGAACCAATTATCAAAGAAACGTTTACAATTCAGTGTCATTTGGTCACAGGGGAATTTGATATTAGAAAAGTTTGGGTTCATTGGACCGATTCTACGACCCTAGGAGCTAGTTCTTATTGATAGAGTAGGATTTAACGGTTTTAATCTGGCGGACATTCGGCATTGCTGTTTTCGTCCAAAACAGAAGTTTAACGGACGTGAATAGCAGGGGACCGTCGTCATACTAACGAGTGTGACGTTGTTGATCAGTTGTAACCCAGTTGTAATTTTGATGCAGCGATGGATGGTTAAAAGTCGTAATATAGAAGAAATTTCAAAAATTATCAAAAACTATTTGTAGGGGGAAAATTACAGAAATCATCGCACGTTGAGTGGTCTATTGTTATTGGTCTCAAGCTTGTTAGTACAAATTGGGCAGAGTTTCCTTCAAATCTTATTACCTTCTTAGAAATAAACGTATTCGGATATAATTACACCTATTGTTAGCAGCCATATCGCAATTAAACATTGACATGAAGTACGCGTATTGATTCTAACTAGAGTGACTTCAGCATAGGCGGATCGTAATTGTTACTCATGTGAGTCCAGTTGGCATGAACATCATGCTTATGAAGACTGTTCTTCCTCACACAAGCTGCACGTATAGCGCCCCACTCCACATGGCACTCTCTTCACGTATCAAAGGGAGGCGGAGAGAGGATAAAATCTTTTGAAACACAAGGCTTATTTCTCTCCTATGACTTTTGGCGAAACTTGAACTCATTTGCACAATTGGAGCGTGTTAGCTAACAGCTTATTTATGGAACGTGTTTCGTTAAGCAGAATATAATCTTTGCTCAGTATGCATGTAGAATTTTGAAAATTCATAACTGAGGAAAATCCGTAAGATTCGTTGATTTCTATCGATAAACTTCTCGAAAGTTCTGTAGAGAAATGGTAATCATGACATTTCTGAAAGTTTTAGGAATTGGTTACCTACGACTGATCCATGCTAAGCTTTTATGTTTGTTTTATTACTTAAAATTACCTTCAATGAATATAAAGTTTTGAAGTTTATAATCCCCAATTTTTGACTACCCAGTTAATTCAACACATTTGCGAAGAATTTATGTATGCTTCAATTTACAAGAAGCCATACACTTTCATTTTACTAATTACAACAAACATTATTATGACGGGTGTCCTGATGGTAATGGTCATGGTGGTCATAACAGGCGTCATGATGGTGATGGTCTTGGTGGGTATGAGGGTGAGCGTCATGATGTCGTATAGGAGTAACGATTATTGTAAAAGCATTAAGGTGACGTGGCGGAATTTCTTATACAGCAACACTTATAAGTTTAATTTTAACAATTTTTTGAGAGCGCCTTTAACTTTGTGCGTATTCCCTTTCTACAAACCAGTCAAACATTGAGTTGTTGGATGTCCAGTTGCTTGTGTCATCAAGGAAAGACCCAGTCCTGCTCTTATCACCAGCTTGCTTATCACCAGCTTGGTCGACTGGTGAGCGAATCTGCTTGCGAGCGGAAAAACTCGGGTACGAATCCCGCTGCCGACATGGTTGACGCGGCTAGAAATACGGCATGGGACTTGGGTAAAACAACCGAATAATTATAATCGAAGTAATTATCCGACCCAAGAATGGGCCAGAAGGTTCGTTCCTATGGCCTCATTCTATTCTATTCTTATTCTACTACTTCAGTCCTCGTAACATAGTACTCGAAATTCACTGAACTGGAATATGAAAACCTGCGCCACAACAATATACCTATACAGGAAATAACCATCAAAAATTTAAGTTCTGAGTGGTGGTGGTAGTCTTTTTACTGAACTTTTCTTGATGAGGCTTGAGAACAGCGTGCCGGCACGCATGCGTGACGAGCACCATGCAACAGGCCGGGCGTGTTCGTGCGGCTGAACAGCAGCACGTTGCACAGGCTCATGAATTGGCCTGCCTGGCTGGAGTGGGTCTTGTGGGCCCACAATGATGGGGTCATGCTCACAATGGTGGGGTCGAACCCACAATGGCGGGGTTGGATCCTTCTTGAGTAGGGTCAGCCGTAAAGCAGCGCCCGTCGGTGCCTGCGTTCTGCACCACGGCTGAGAGAAATTAGAGGGCGGCTGCCTCTACACATGCAATCTTCTCATTAGACCCAGAATATAACTTCATAAGTGTATTGATGGGTGGCAGCCTCCATGCCGCCCTCACCTTAACAACTCCTCATTAGTCTACAGCGAGCCAATCTTGAATATTCAGCACGACTTCAGTCTCTATTATTTTACTTGACTGAGCTTCATCGGGCCAGGACGAAATCTCCTCATGGTTTGCTATAGCGTCTTCTGCATGGTTGTGTTGCATGTTTTTGACTCTGACGAGTCTGGTTGGAAGTTCGTAACCATTTAGATGCGACTAAATTGCTACACAATACTACACTGCAAGGATACTTAAATTTATCTTGAAGTATTGTTTTCCTCACTGATTTTATGAACCCGTAGGAGGTAAACGATACTATGTTATACCAGAAAATCCTGTAAAAACAAATCAAATTTGTCTTCATAATTGCCACTGAACACGTGTGACGCTGCACATAGACATGTACGATGTAATCAATTGTTGCACATGTTATATGGAGCTCGGTGTGCTGTCGTGTGGTAGATATCGAACACGTATATTGCAGTTCCATATCAGCTCTGCAACCCTAATACTTAGAAGTATTTAATGAATTATAAATTGGTGTAAAAACTGCACTATACGAGGGTATGCAAGGAAATAATGGTTGAGTCAAAAATATTCATTTAATACAGGGTGGCGCACAAGTAACGCACCCTTTTAAAAAATTAATAACAAATAAAGTATTACCACAATATACACTGGGTATCTGTAGACAAAATACGACATGTAAATAAACTTTAAGAGTTCCTCTATTGTCTGAAATTATCCCCATCGTTATACCTTTCATAGTTTATTTATTATTAATTTTTTAAAAGGGTGTGTTACTTATGCGCCACCCATGTACCAACTTTATTGGAAATATACGTTTTTGTTTTGTTGTTTTTTGTTTGTATATATCGGCTATCAGGACAGTATGTGCTGTCGAATATCTGTGCAACCTTTCGAATCTAGTCGTTCAATATTCTTTAAAAACACCCACCACACACCCAATAATAGTAAGAGAGCAAATAGGAACTGCGTAAGGTTTGGACACTAGCTTATAGCTTTATATTTCATGTGTTTGAATGATGAGGTCATGCATTCAAAGACAATTTACAATAAAGCTTGATTGTGTCTGACAAGTTTCCAGAAAATAGTGGTTTAATTTTTAGAAAATTGTCTCTATCGGTAGATCGCCCATTATGGGTTTTGTCTTGCACTTATCGGTAATTGTCTTGTACAATTTTAGGAGATTCAACAATAATTGAAAAAAAAATTTCTAGCTTCTTACCTTAGTTCATTTTTTCATTTTACATTCTGGGGAAGTTGAAAAAATTCAGGCGTAAAAGTTTCTAGTTTTGCTCATAGGTGGTTTCCAATTCTACTTTCGCTTAAAAACTGCAGTCTTCTCTGACCTTGCAAGAGCGCCATTATTCAAGCATTCATACTGACACCAAAGTGCTCACTTTGATATGTACGCTGACTGAGGTGACATGACAATCAAGTGCCATACTATTGCTAGGTGATTATAATATAGTATAATACAATACAATAATACTTTAATACAATACAATACTTTGCTCGGTAGATGGGAATCATGTTCACTACTGCAGCGGTGTTGCGGTAACCTGTTATGGTGACGTCATCAGCAGCCACACGGCACTTGCTACAAGTAAACAAGAGCGTAATTTCGCGCCTAGGAAGTCTTGTGACTAGCGTGAGCCGCTGCACCTTCAACGCGTCATCATCTACCGCCTTCAGACATGTTTTCAACTAATTTTGACAGGGAAATGTTGTCGAAGCACAGCGTTTCATTAAAATTTAGCAAACAAAACGCTTTCTTATATTACAATTGTATCTTTTTCTCCGAGTGTCTCATTTCCATGCAATTTTTAGCACTGTAAATGACACTCACGAATAATCAGTGGCGTCTAGTGGACAGGATCCCCCATTCCGAACACCTGTCCTGGCCATTCCCTGTAGCCCCCGTAGTCCAATCGCTCGGTGACAGCACAAAGAACAGTTCCTATTGGCTCGTAGGTGTGAAACTTGACGCCTGGGGTGTGAAGATTGGTCCTCACGCGCCAATCAAATGCTCGCTCAGCCTCTTCTCTGACACCTTAGGTGCGAAATTTATCACCTACAGCAGCCAATGACAGAGGAGCTTCCATTACCGACATTCTGGGCGGTTACTCGAGGAAAATGTCAGCATAAATGTACGTACATTGAACAGCAACGATGTTTCCGCAATGACTCAATAATCTTTAGATATTATTTTTAAAATGAGCATTGAGAAAATGAATATTAATTAGCGTCAAAACTTTGAGCACGACGCAGCTGCCATTGCTTTAATGCAGACGTTTTGAGGAGCGTGTGTTACTGGCGAAACTGGCGAAAAATACATCATGATGTATCATGCGAGTTACAGTGCACAGTACTGCAGTTACGATCAATTCACTGCCTAATGTACGATGTCTAATGGACTTTCATTGCTTGCTAATAAAAATTTTCAAAGGAAAACATCACTTCATTGCAGTACTTCATAACAGTACGTAAAAAAATGTGCTCCTTCTATTCAACCAAAATTTGTGATTTGAAAACATTGAATACTATTTGCGCAATTAAAAAGTTTCGGACTTTCTTTAAGATGAAATTTTTAAAATAATCAGATAATACATAATTCTCAAAAAACATATAAAACACAGCTTTTATTTTAAGCTTATTTATTTTTTTGTGTTTGTTTAGATGTCAATAACTATTCGCGGCGAAATTATGAGAGTAATCAGTGTTGTATAGCAGCACTAATACAGTAAATTAGTGTAAATTATATAGTAAATTGCTAAATATAGCAACACTAATTAACCATGAATATCACCTCTGAATCACAAGACTGTCACTCGACTATTTCAGTTCATCACTAACGTCATGTTGAGTTCTCTAAACGGACATAAAATATTTGTTCGATATTTTTAATTTCTATTATCAGAGAGATCAGCCAACGCTGCACTAACTTCCTTCAATGTGAGTGTAAAGAATATTCTTTGAAGTAACTTCAGTCCGTCCGCAGTCGTCTACCATGAGAGCTACGTTACTGCAATGAGTACACGGCCTGACAGCTCTGTCTTGTACCAGCCAATAATTGTCATACCTTAGTCAACTCTACACAGCTCTGTGTGTACAGCATGCATTGTGTGTACAGCATGCACTGTGGATACAGCATGCACTGTGTGTACAGCATGCACTGTGTGTACAGCATGCACTGTGTGTACAGCGAGGACTGCACCAGCACTGTGTACACAACAAGCATAACTAGCACTGTGTACACAACAAGCATAACCAGCACTGTGTACACAAGCATGACCAGCACTACATACGTAGCAGGGACTATTCACTTAACACCCAGCAGTTCTGTGCAGTGAACAGGTAACTGTGCGCTTGCAACTGTACACGCTTACTTGCCTCTTAGTTCAGTGCCAGCACCAAAGCTACTAACAACAGTCGGCTCAGTGCTAACTGTACGATTGTCAGTAAAAAATTACTCTTATACTTGTATTGGATATGCACTCACCTAGCGACAAAATACAAACGAAACACCGTTTACTAAACCAATCAAAAGGCAGCTGGTATACGTTAGATATAATTTGAGCAATTCAGTGTTGTACTGTTGACACACCTCAATGCTTTGATCAAGTCGACAATGTTTCAACTCGGAAACTGAGTAATCGGTCGACTGCGTGAGACAATCGAGTTAATTTCGCATTGCAGCTTCGCAAAGTTTACTATCGCTCTTAGTGAAAAAATTCTCTAGATAGTACAAATATTTATATACGTTTATGCAAATATACAGAGTACCTACAAACATCGTCGAATGCGCACCAAGTATTCAGCGTGAAGCTTGAACGAGTGTATATATCAATAGGTATACGAACGTGTGCGTCTTGCAGGTATCTACGCTCGCACTAACATACGTACGAATAAAATATATCATGTGACGTGTTTATTTGGGTCTCGTCCGTATACACACAGCTGTCTTAAACCTCAGCCGGTCAGGTTTTGAGCAATCCTACCTCTACTATCGCACGCATGAGGATAATTTTTTTCACAGTATTTCTGTGGAAAGGCGGCAGCGTTTACACAGCTGCGCAAATATTACTTCATTATTCTGTAAGTCTGCGTACATCGCAGGTATAGAGATCATGTTAGACTGAAACTGAGTGCGTACAGACAGACCTCCCAAGCTGCGTTTTCTCGCTTTTCATATGCTAATGCTTCACTCAGGCGTCCTATACTCTCGTTCACATACGCCTTGCTATATCTGACCAGGTGAAGTACGGCCGCTTGTTCTCGTGCGTGTGCGTACAGAAGTGTACAATGGTACTCAGCTCATATCGTGTGCAGGTTTTCCTGCAAGTATTCATCGTCTTTCCTTCCAGGTACTCGTATGCTACTCGCGAATTTCTTCCTTTGGAAAAGAAAGAACATTTTTCCCGACTGGTGGTTCCAGTTCTCCAATAACTGCACAGATACAAGCACGCCATTATAAACAAAGAATTAGAAGACGCCACTTTAAATTACTACACTAGATTCTCTGTGTTTCATGGCTTTTTTTAGCCAAAGTTATGAGTACATATATAAAATTCGTGAATAATGAAGAAATATGTATGTTTCTGTTGTGTCATCGGATGCTATAAAGAAAATAATTGCAACTAGTGGATTTTTACAGATCATTGCTAAAATAATGATTTTGCAGATTATATTTATGTCACCTACGTTAACTGTTCGATACATATATGAATCGTACAATTAACATGATATAAATACTTTACGTGATATATCGTAAAGTATATGGATCTCATTACTTTAATAAAACCCTGAACGATGAGAAATTTACATTTTAATAAGCCTTGCGTATATGAACTTTATACATATATGCAAGTCTATATGTGTATTTTGCGCACAATATATCTTAATCAACGTGAATTACGCGTTCATATGTACGGTATTCCCCTCTGGATCAGGGAAATTTCGGAAAGTATCTTACTGATATCAGAAGACCCCAATGGAAGAGTAGACAGCACTAGTGGACTACTTGCATTTTTGACTTCAATTGACTCGCTGCCGTGCTTCTCTACAATGCATGCAACAGTTGATACATGAAATAAATCATGCCAGGGAAAATATCACTCTTATCGGTATTTGAAGTCTTACGATTACTTCTGGTTGTGAGACACAACTTTAAATGTTTTTTTTTATTTGGATTGACAGCACTGCATGTTGTGTGCTGTACATCAAGATTGCTAACTACGAAACACTTGCGGTACCATCGGATGCTTGACATTCAATAACTACTAGATAAGGGCACACATAGCTGCTCACACGATAAACTTGTTGGAAACATACCCCATTCCTCGCCAACATTTCGTCGTGAGTTTGGGCTCAGATATTGCGTAGAACATGTGGTGTGTTGGAAAGCCCTTGTAATGCTTTACGCTCTATAATGCTTTTTGCTGAAGAAAAATTTAGGTGATAGCAAGCTTCACAGTATTTGAGCGGAATTGAAAACAGCGCCGAATATTTAAGAGATAAAATTGTGAGAAATGTTTGTAGTTTTAAGTGCTGTGATCAATAATTGTTTATTATTTCTTTGATATTTAACCCTTTCGATCCTACGTTTGCCCAGCTAACCCAATCCGATTTTTTTCGTCGGTTTACCGGAGATAATCATCGATTTGCGGTGATAATCATCGTTTATAGTAGGAACTTCCGATGATAGAAAATAGTACCGGTTATTACCGGTAATTATAGGTATTTCCAGATGATGAAATGTACGCCGACGATATTGACCGGTCTTTACAGTCTTATTCCTACCGTCATTCTAAGCATAGGGAAAAGACGATAAAAATTCAGTCTTTTTCAGATAATAATTACCGGTTTATCGTAAGATATCATCGGTTTATCGCAAGAAAAGGCGATAATTACCGGTTAATTCTGACGAAAATTAGTGCCGGTCAGACGATAAAATTCGGATTGGGAAGTTTTGGTGATAATGGCTTCATTAGCTCATAAATAAGACATGTTTTTCAAATTATGAATGCATATATATATCGTATAAATATGTTTCTTACTGTTCGGACAAATATATCCCATTATGATCGAAAGGGTTAAAGGTCAGATTTGTGTATGTGTGCCCGGAAGAGAAGTGGGAAATTTGTACGAGCTCGATGAGTGAAGTGTTGAAGAGTAATTGTGAAGTACTGTCTCTTATGTAAGAGAGACAGAGCTTCATAAAATACTGGTGTGTGAACGTGGCCTGCAAGAATTGCATTAGGCAATTGTTTAAGGCAGTTATGAGGCAGACACGGCGGCGCCCCTTGATGACTACAAAGGCAGTTCCAGGCGCCCTATAAACTCTCCTAAAAAGGCCCACTTTTCTCCTCAAAGCGCCCCATAAAGCGACCCTAATTCGGACTAAGCGTCTCGATGCAATGTGAAGACGACGCCAACTGCCAATGGTCTCGATGCAATAGTCTTGCTACAATGGTCTTGCTACAATGATCTCGATGCAACGATCTCGATGCAATAGTCTTGCTACAATGATCTCGATGCAACGATCTCGATGTAATAGTCTTGCTACAATGGTCTTGATACAGTGGTTTAAGACTAATGGTCTCTGTGCAATAGTCCATGCAGTGACCAAATACTGTTTGCAGTAGACGCTTATACATAGTACCGATCTGAATGCAAGTTCCATAAGCGTACCTGTAACTATTAACAAGCATCATTGTCAATGCTGCAGTACTGAGGAAGCAACGAAACGAATAAGAAGCCGAGGAATCTCGCTTTTAATAACTGTTAGATTTTTAAGCTGAAATGAGAGAAAAATGATGTCCTACAATGTGAGGTCGTTAATTTTTCTAAACTTAGAAGAGACAAGCGGTAGAGAAATTAATATGAAAGGAAAACCTAAGCTTGGGCTAGACGACGCGAGGTGCAGTCTGAACTCAACAGATGTACATAACATTGCTCACAAATCAACAGTAAACAGCACGTGCCTCTGCATTCTACGTATTACTATGTATACTAATTATTGCTATGTAAATTACATATTGCTATATACTTTGTATTGTTATGTATGCTACTTATTACTATGTATACTTCGCATTTAACACCGATCAGTGCTTGTACTCTCCAAGCAGAACACCTTATGATTGCCTCTACTTAGTTCTGTGCGAGTTATGATTGAACGAATAACGTCTACGTACGTACTTTTCGTACAACTATTAATCTTGATGTGTTGGTACAGAAGGGAGTAGGAACATTGACGTGACATAATAATTGTCCATGTTTTTATTATTTTGACTTCCTGTCAATGAGGTTTATGCAAATGTTGATCCCACACTGATGAATGAAAAGTTCAAATTAAACTGTGTGCAGAGTGATATTTTCATGTAAACAATTTTCATTCACGAGTGAGCAAAATAACATCCATAACACTGAGTAAAAACCAGATACGTCATAATAGCACGATGAATCCCGATCTGAACTACAGAGAAGGCAGTGCAATTTTACGCTTTCATCTGATTAACGCAATCATTTCATCTGGCAAAGCATTTCGATAGCTTTATATAACTTATACACTACACAGATTTACTTCAATGTAAAGTAGAGGTTATTGATTCACGTGCGACCACACAGATACGTACTCCCCAACAAGAGAATACGAGTTTCTGTGACAGTGGATCGCAATCCTCGAGAATTTTTGTTTGAATGTTGCCATGGGAGGCAGAGAGCGCCACAAGCTGATCAGCATATCGAGCTCCAGGCACCTCGTTATGGGGCCAAATTGATCAAATTCACCGGAGCGCTCCTCTCAGCTTCATGCATATGCCGGCCATCCTGGTTTCTGGATGTCGTGTCCTACGTCCATCCATTTCTCAACAAACAAGGCACACATTGATCTTTGAGTTTACCCACTCTTGCGCAGCAAACATCGTTTTCCGTGGTTGCTTGCAAGCTCACCTATAACAGATAAGTTCCTGCAAGGAAAAACAACCGCTTGTCCTCAAAACGAAACCCAGATTAGCGGGAGTGACTGGACTGAGCTGCGTGGCACCGCTGGAAGCTTGTTATCGGCTCGTAGGCATCGTGGCGCCATTTGTCATGCCGCGGCGGTGCCGCGATAATCGTCTTTCTGCCATCTCTATCTCATGTGGCGCCTGATGAAGACCACACGGTGAACAGAAGAGCCTCTGTGTTCCCTGACCGGGCTGGAAATGTAGGCGCTCGTGACGTATGAGCCGCCACAGATACACGCGACTGAGTCGAGGCAAGGGAGCTGCCAGCGCGAGACCCATGCTCGGCTCACCACATGTGTTACGCTGCTCTATCTGTGTGTTATCGCTCAAGATTGTGGGCCTATGTATAAACAGTACACATAATTGTAAGATTGGGTACAACTAAGTTTCTTTCCAGTGTTGCCTTACGTGCCATTTTGCCAGTAATCTCTGTTACAAAGAGCATATGCTTCGGAGCATATGCATCGGCTTGTGCAGCGCACGTATGCATATTCGCGGGATTTGATTAATGAACGAACACATTTCCCCCAGAGGTTTATGTGAGCACCTCGTTATAGATATTTATATGGACCTTGATACTCAACATTGTCACACTCACCATATTATCTCCAAAAAGTACGCCTGCAAGGAGACAGCAGTACAAGCGACACAACATGTGCACATGTAATAAATTAGGTGACTTCACTGACAATTTTACGTGTTGATACGAAGCTCATATTATTGATATAAAAAACTTATCGTAAGTCGTGGTTCCAACCGACAATGCTCTACGACAGTCATTGTAGGTAGTATTTTATCCAAATTTAAGTGAGATTAAGCATTCAAACAGTGAACTTATCGATTACCACTCCTAAGTCAAAAAACTGTTGCTATTATGTACAATTTCAGTTCAACCTCGACGAGTAGCATTGAGCTCCCAATGACACAGCTGTGATGCAAATTAAATTCTACGCGTGTCAAGCACAGTCTCTTCAATTCACTATCTATATGTATTGAGCACACGGGCACATTCATTCTGACGAAATTAATCTAAATAATTTTATTGATTTCGTCACTCACTTACCCTTCTCTGTGAGGTCGTTCACGGTACCATTATAGCGAGTTAAGTAATTCTACGTTGAATACTTAGATATCAATACGACAGTCAATGCATTATTTGAAAAAAGTGATGCAACACAGCTGAAAATCTTCCATTTGGAATCGGAATGATCTCGTCGGATTCAGCTTGACGTTTGCAGCACGAGTGCGCATGCGTGTTCGAAATGCGTTGAAGAGACACACAGGTGTTAGACTATCGAACTGTACGTTCAACCATATCGATCATAGTGACAGGTGTTGAAAAAATCATGCAGTACGTTTCCACGGATTGATCGCAGTGAGGGATGAACACACAATGTGTAGGCCGACTCAATTAGAATAAAAAATTTCACGCTTTTAGCCTGAAAAATTATTGAGTAACCGAATGGTAATAGAGAAACTGAGTTGTAAATGTTATACGGAAAATTCGTATATCTAATAGAGAAAAGTTTAATAGAGAAAATTTGTAAATTATGTACAGAAAACATGTAAATTTATACGTAAGATAACCATCGTCCAACTTTTTGCCAATACTAGATAATATTTACCTCCCCTTACACAAGCACTGAATCAGAGGGAGGCTCATCAGAAACGAAATAGAAGCCCCTTGTGCCCTCAACTGCGCTGTTGCAACCTATTGTACGTATATAACACATCCAAATCTACTCATGCCTAAATCAGCTGAAACTTCACATGGAGAACTGGGTTCCATGTGACAGGAGCTACCACACAGAGTTATTACTGGTGTGTCACATATGAATGTGTGCACATGATCTGTGCACGCCGTGTGTATGTGGTTGCGATGTTGTGCTTCGCTCAAGTGACAACTATTCATATTGAGCAATCAAGGTAAGTCATACTTTACCATATTTACCATATCTAGAGCAAATGTGCACTGTTTTCTGAAGCATGGCAGGGCATACTGATAGAGATGAAGTACAGTATTTTTAAAGACTATTAAAAATTCTCTGGGAATTTACCTCCAAGTTTCGCGGTAGTATTTGATATCATCGCTAGAAAAAAGTATCCAGTTTCATGCATCGTAGTCCATGAGGTAATTAGATACCTCAGTATAAGCTCACATTTTCACATTCAGAATCTACCCGTGGCTAATTTAAAGGATTTTTAAATAAACTCTAGTAAGACCTGGGCAATGGGCGGCTTCTCCATACAGTGCATGACAACACGACGCTTCTCGACTGCAGCCTTACAGAGATAAACTGCTTGGTTGTCCAGTTACTGAACTTTTCAAGTAACGTTGAAATGGTAGCTTAGCCAAAATTTCAATGAGTGCTCTCTTATCATTGCCTCCTGTTCAGTTTAGACCTCATACACGTATAGTTCAGTCATAATAGGAGCCTAGGTATGCACACTGGGTCCAGCAATTAATTGTAAATTTTGTACTCAAACGACTTTTTTTTGTCATTTTTTCCTTGGACCCAATAATTTAGGGCACCACACTACGCTTCTTCCTAGAAATTGACTACTAAGTACAGAGCTTAGTACCTGCACGCACGCCTGTAAATGTATGTAGTTGTATCACCACACGCAATTGTGAACACTTTCGAAAGCTCTAGAGAAACATGACGGAGATGCACGTGTACTTGACGGGCTACATGACGGAGATGATGCACAAGACAGAATGTTCGCGACCTACGCAGTGTTTGCTCATGGCGAGATCCATGCTGCTAATACCTACATATATATATAGTGAGGGGCTTCGTTAGGTTGCTGTGCGGTGGTCAGCTCGGCGTGAACAGCTCTCTCTCTCTCCCACCCTCCCTCGGTGCAGGGCCGCCATTGTGACACCACCCTTTGGGGTTCCTTTAAGCTCTGCCAAGCCTCCAACTTTGCGGAGCGAGGTCTTTTTAATGCAGATTATGATGATGATGATGATGGCAGTGGTTGGGATGGTGGACTGTGAAGGTTAAATATTTCAATGAAACCAGAGAAGCTGACGTGTAGCGGTCGTAAAAGTCCAGTTCGCTTCTTGTTTGCGGTGTAAGAATTTAAAGAGTAACGCGGTGCATTGCGTAAACATGACCACGCATGGCATGTGTTACGAAAAGTGTATGTGATCTTGTCAAGTAAAGTCTTAAGTTTTCGGTAGTATGAATATGTTATTTTATGAATTTCAGATTTGTGAAGTTATGCTTTGAGACTTCATTGTTTATCCTCAATTGCGAACAGAGTGGTTATGAACTTTAGACTCATTCTATTTAATCTAGCGCTCTATAGATTACATGTAATACAATATTTTCAACTGTGAATTAGAGAAACATTGTAAAAGGGTACTGTTATAATTTTTATGGTATAAATATCGAAACTCTGACTACAGCTTCAAAATAGGATCCATTTTCATGACTGAACCCTGACATTTTCAGGGTTCGAAACTCTGACTACAGCTTCAAAATAGGAGCCATTTTCATGACTGAACCCCGACATTTTCATGACTGAACCATGATCTGAACCCTGTGACTGAAATTAGCAGTAGCACGTTGAACTTTTTTTCTTGCTAATTTCTCTCACTGTTTTGCCTTCAAGTTTTTCAAATCTTAAATTGTCGATGATGAGTGTTCATAGACGTTGGTTGATCACTCATTGAAGAATTTGCCCGATAAAAATGAGTCTCAAAAAATAGTGATCAAAAAACATAGATATAATTACTGTTGAACAAAGTGTGCCTCAACTGAACTGATTGCCCTATATGTATCAGAAATATCAACTAGCGAAACATTTCATACATATAGGGTCTACTTGTAATTTTTAAATACAGGGTGTCTCAAACAAATGTACTCACCCTTTAACCGTTGCTAACATGCTGTCTTCTTTGTGTTGCAGGTGTGAGGTTCGAACCTTTGCGAACATAATTAAATGTGATTAAAGAATCATGTTCGCAAAGGTTCGAACCTCACACCTGCAACACAAAGAAGACAGCATGTTAGCAACGGTTAAAGGGTGAGTACATTTTTTTGAGACACCCTGTAGTTACCTTCTTTACCTCGCCCGCATTTGTTTGCAGTCATTCAATTATTGATCTTTTTGTATAGCGAAGGAACATCATTGCATTTCTGCCATATAAATGTATATTGATGCATTGGGTTCAACGTAAGAATGCCTTCTAACATTACATAGGGCGTAATTCTTCTTAGCACTAATATGTTCAATGCAACAAGCTGTCCCAATAAAACGAAGGAAGTGAATGAAATTAATTTAGCGTCAAGTTCTCTCACAAAATTGGTAATAGAGTCATGAGTGCACACAGCAGAGAATAAAGTAGGCTTTGTTCACTAGACTCAGCGTTACAGTTACAGAGTTCGTATTCAGGCTACATTATAATTAGTTTTTATTCATGTTCAGATAGTTCGTCGTTTGTTTCAGGTTACTCATGTTAGTTCGTACTAAAGCTGAGTTAGTTTGCATTCAAGCTGTTGGCTGTTTGTGGCATTAAAAAAACGAATATTTCCCTAGCGACTTCGAGAATTGCAGTTCATGCTTGTCCTGTTAGGCGTTGCTATCCACACACACGACGACTCTACCTCGGCGCCTGCATCTCTTTGCATGACTCGCTCAGCGCACACCCCAGCTGCATGCAGCACCGCTCACACTGTGAACAAATGTGACTCACACGACGTGTTTTGTATACGTCACTGTGCATTACAAGTCCTCATTTGCACTGGTGCCGTCACCAAAACATCGTTTACACGCATGCAGTTGTGCTTGCGCGTGGATGAACTAAGTCACACCACTAAAAAGTCTTATACAGTTCTGGTGAAAGATATTACTTTACTCTGGATGTTGAAAAGAAGAAAAATTATTTGTTTTCGTCTCGTTGTGTAAACAGACTGCACAGTGTTGATAGCATACAAAAATTACACTATAAGAAAAAATTAGTTATAATTAGACTAGATAGTAACGGTGGATATTCCACGGTTTGAAAGTGATAAAATTAAGGATCTATGAAATAAAATACATTTTTCACTTCTACATATACATTAATTGAATATACATATTTCATAAAGTAACGGGAACAAACGTCAAAGTAGTTCTTTACAGCAGATTCTGATTTCAGTTCAATAATTTTTCTTCAGTAATAAATTGAAGGAAATGGGGCGGACACACGAAGACGAAGGTACACTGTGCATCATCCAAATTTAAAATCTATTTTAACTATTTCACAATGTACATCATTCATGCATATTAATATGAGCTACTAGGTTCACAAAAAAGAATAAACACGATACATTTACAGACTTTCTCCTTTGGGAGTTTCTATACGCATTAAATGCACAGGATTCTAACGCTCTGGTCTCCAACAGACACGAAACAAAAACTGCCTCTGTGTGGAATAAATCTTGTAAGAAATTAGTCTGGTTTACTATTACGCAATCACACTATTCTTTCCTAGGTAGTTAGGATACACGCATCTGGAAACTCAGTCAACTCCTTGACTCTCGAGTGGATGAACCTGGCGTATCCATGGCAAAAACTTAGAAATTCTGCCAAAGTAACGCACAGTCTCACCTCCACCTTTGTATGCTACTCTCAGCACGATGTAACTGCGCTCGTGTGCGTTCGTTCGGGCATCCTGTGTTGTATTACTGTGCGTTCGGGCATCCTGTGTTGTATTACTGTGCGTTCGGGCATCCTGTGTTGTATTACTGTGCGTTCTGGCATCCTGTGTTGTATTACTGTGTTGCATTCTTTCCTGCATTGCTTTTAACCCTTGACGGTCGATTGTACAGAGCCCGATATACAGAATTTAAAAGCGTACAGACAGTGGCGTGAAACGAGCATTTGAACAATTTTAAATGCAATTTGATGACATTTACAGATACAATAGGTCTATAAGACTCTTAAAAAATACATAATTTAAAATAATCAGCACAACTAAACATTAAAACAATAATTTTTTTCAAATATATTATTATGATTAAACTGCTGACAACGAACGGGTGAAAAAAGTGTTTGCCATTCGAAAAGAAATCAATTTAATCTTTAATTTGACCGCCTTCATTCGCCACTACTGCTCTGAGAGCGTATCTTTTGATCATATCTAGGCAAAAAATTTTCGTAATCTGAGTTCATTTCCTTTTGGTGACAGTCTTCAATTCATTAAAAATTTTTCCCTCTCCTCTTGTAGACCTGCTTCTTCAGTGTTTTTCATGAATTTTAAATTTAATTTAAATATGGTGATTGGTTGGACTGCATTTCATTAATGTATTATAATATACATCATCATTATTATTATTATTATTATCTTTGAACTAATTACGAGGCTTTTGGCTGTTTGTTTGGAACCGTTTTTTAAGCCCTTAAGTTTTTCCATTGATCCGGGCAAATTATCCCTTAATATCTTGCGATACTTGGAACTATTTGTTTCTCCTTGAATTATTTTTAGAGATGCGGTGACATTGAAGGAACAACAACCCCAAACCATTATATTTTCATCCCCATGCTTTACTGGATGATTCATCAGACCATGAATTTTGTTTTAAAAGGTCTCTGACAAACTGTAATTTTGATTTCAAACGAGGTTTCGTGAACAAAACGATGGTGTCTTATGGGGAATTGTGAATTCAATTTTTCCTCATGAAATTCATTACTGATGCATGTTTTTACAAAGCTGAGTCCCATTAATATGAAGACTGTTTTGAAGTTGTTTTATAGTGACAAATAAGTCATACTGGGCAGCAAGAGACATGCAACGACCACTTATGACTGGTATTTTATGAGGTGCGCCAGCTCATAGAAAGTTTCCAATGGCTCCAAACTATTTTCATTTCTTTATAATGGAACCTCGTGTGCTGGAAGGAACAATCAAGCCTGTAGAAGTACTCCTATGAATGTTGTTTGCAGTATGCATGAAAATTGCACGGTTCTTCCAGTCATCTGATAGTTCACATTGTGTAGGATTTTGCAGCGTTAATATAATAGAGTGGCATCCAAATGACGACTGACTCCTAACGCAAGAGTAAACCAACCAAAAGTACTCTGCAAAGCCTCTACTAAACTCTAAAATAATTTTAGGGTGCATTCGGGGGAAATTTCTGGAATAAATGTTAGTAAGAACATTTTAAAGCAAGCGTCCAAATACTTTTTTCGATTCCTATTTTTGCTATGTGCATATAATTATTTTTATAATTATACATTCTGACCTTGCCAATTATCTTAAAATTGTATTATGTCTAAAAATGTATTCAAATAAAATTCCAAAACTGTTCAAACATGTTTTCACCTCACTGTAGGAAATAACTTAGAAGTAATTGTTATACTGCCAGTTGAGTCCGATGCAGCGGTACATGATTAAGTTGTCCTGCAGAAGATGTTTCGTTCAGTAAAGCGTGGTTACGTGTCAGTTGAGGTTCAATTTCTACAAAGAATTATCGTTGCTGTTAAATGATGTCAAACTGAACATAATTCAGGCAGTGCAGGGTTAAGTAAAGCGAGAGTATAAACGTGTTAAGGCACACGGTATGAACAGCGACTACGCTGATCACTGCACACAACACAAACGGTCACTGATTAGTATAAAGGAGCACCAGAACATGGGAAAACGCACGCCTCTGCAGTGCTGATGATCCTCAACTGGAGACTTCATTTACCATTGAATATCGTCCTCTCTTAGGTGGACACAAGTAAATTCAATACACCCATTGTTATAAACTCAAAATTTTGTTTATTAAAAGATGTAAAATGCCGCTAAAATTTTTCATCGCAAGGTCCACTGGATGGATGATGAGAGCTCACAGTTTACTATTTATTTAATTACTAGGTAAATTCGATGCAGTAAAGATTCATGTAAAACTAATGCTCTATTGTCCAAGCACTTTGATTATGCAAGTTTATCAACGAGTTTGAACCATTTAGTTCGTAACTTAGATTGTCTCCCCGGTCGTTATGTCCACGCTACGTGACGGAATATTAATAATCTGCTCTTCCTAGCTGTCCAGCACATGTACATCTAGCATTATGCTCGTTAATGTACATGTACAAGCATTAAAATGTTACCTTGCAAGTCGCACTTTGATCGTAGCTGCAATACATTCGTCAACTTTAAACCCGCCTACAACAGCATATATTCTGTTCCTTACTGTGGCGTCAATATGTTTTTAAACTTTCAAGAAAATTTAAAAACACAACTCATTTTTTCCCCGATAAAAATGGTGGCAAAAACAGCACAATTGATGCAAGTGCCGTCTCCCAGAAAAATTTTCAGGGATCAGAAAAACTGTAATTTTCGTCAATTAAGGCTCATTGTGTAAAGATTTATGGGCATTTACGTGTTTATCAGGCGTCGTAGTTAGGCTGGGCGGCTTCATAAGGCTGGGTTCAAATTCTAGCGTAGATTAAAGTTGTTTCGAGGACTCCTGAGATGTGCAGTACAGTTGGACTGTATTCAGAAACCAATTCAGTTGCAAATAGGATGAAGAATCGAACAAGGCACTCAATTTAAAAGCTGTGTGACTTTCGTTTCTTTACAGCACTTATCTTCATGGGGAAAATTATCTAACCACCGAGGTCAAACCGTGAGAGGTCGATCCATTCTAATTTCAACATGAGAGAAACATGAACACATAAGTTGCACACATACGCATGCAATAGTTTTAATTTTCCTTGTGTTCGGTTTTTAAAGCAAATAAGAAGTTGATGACGTGCACCTGACGTGAAGCAGCACTGACAGGCACAAGCAACGTCCTAACAGCCGCGTTGGGTGTGCGTAGGCGAGTGTGTGTGAGCAAGAACCATTGATCATGAACACGATGTTCGGTTTATTGCATCCATGCCATTAGGGAACTTCCTGCGCCTAGGGGACTCTGCGCTCTTTTTATTCCTTTCTCATCCAATAACAAAAGTGACTAATTCCGCCTTCCGCTCGCGAGGGAGACGAGCGTGATCGGCTCATCCCACTTTTGGCGTTCACCACGTCTAGTGTGGGGAGGGTGTCATACATGGTGGGTGCGGGGAGGGTGTCATACATGGTGGGTGCGGGGAGGGTGTCATACATGGTGGG
>VCRD01004457.1:0-10364 GCA_006783055.1 Trinorchestia longiramus
CCCAGCGTTTGTCAAGCCCAGCGTTTGTCAAGTTTAGTGTTTGTCAAGCCCAGCGTTTGTCAAGTTTAGTGTTTGTTAGACCCTTTACTTAATTGCCAAATTTACTTGTTTTATCTTGTACATGTCTTAGCTCATTTTTTGTTGTCCCTTACTAGTTTCACCCTTTACCTGTTAACCCTCACCCATTTTATTCTTTTCCTGTTTTAACCTAGACCTAATTTAGCTACACCTAATTTTACCTTCCACTTGCATTACCCTTTTCATAGTCAACTCGTATAATGTTTACCTTTAGCTGTGTGACTTTTAAGTTGCTTCCCCCATTCCTATTTAAACCTGAACCTATTTTACCTTTTACTTATTTTATTTTATTTGCCGTTTCCTTATTTTACCTTTCCTTTGTTTCACCTTCTGCTTGTCGGACTTTTTTATTGTTTTTTCTTTTATTTGCTTTACCCATTACTTGTTTCACTCATTTTTGCTTCACCCATTTTTGCTTCACCATGTGCGTATTTCACCTAGACTCTCCATACTCTTTGTGCATTGGTCTCTATTCTAGTTATAACCTCTGAATGTCTTATTCTTGACGTGTGAAAATCCACAAATTCCTGTCCACTTTACTCTCCATCACTTTAACGTGAGCTCTAAGTTTTTATAAACATGGTTCTTTGCATGATAATATTCCCCCTACTCTTCATTATACCTTACTTCTGAATGAATGCCTCTCAGATAAATCAGTCAGTAATTCTTGTTTCATAATGTGTACGCCAGCAATGTGGCAACACTGCGTAAACTTCCATAATCCTGGATAATTGATTTATTTTTCTGCATGCCTCCGTGATACTCAAGTATTTCCGGGCAGAAAATCTTCAATGAATGCATAAATTATATTAAGTTCGAGTTCATGTTTTCATGAGTAGATTTCATTTTATTGTCTGACTTTTCTGAAGGGAGTTCCTATGCATAAATCTAAAATATGAAAAGTTTTTTTAAGCAATCTTTCCAAATTTGTGACGCTAGGCGTTACTTATTTTAATACGTCATCAAGAAAATACTTGTCTTATAAAAGACAATTGTCCTTGTCGACCAAATAGTCCAAAAACACTCGTTCGAATTCACGTACTTTGTTTCAGAGTTCCTATTATCATCAAGAATCTGCTGGCTGAATGCACGAAAGATGTGCAATTAGAAAATAATTGCTTGTGCGTACTTTTTACTCCCCTTCAGTGTGAATATAAATTATTTTCTTGCTCATCTAAAATTATTCACGGAATCTTTTGCTGCTCAGGACGATGTTTTCCCTCGATATTCAGTAATGATGAACCAGATAAATATTTTCCGGATTATTTCAATGGCTGGTAAGATCACAGTTCCTAAAAGGTTCTTCGCGTTTTCAAATCGTGATAAAATGACGCAAATCGTAATAAAATTATACGTTCATTCGTTCCGTTCATCCTGAAGTGGACTGCAACGTTCCTCGCTTTACGAACCTACACTTGTACGAGAGCAACCCATAAAAACTTGATGGCTCACACCGTAATGGAAGATAAAATCTTGAAGTGATGCGCTTGTTTCTCTATGGCACATAAATGTGTTTGTTATCAGTACGTTTCACGTCTGTGTTTTCACATGCGTAACTAAACGGTTTTTTTCGCGTGCAATTGCAGAGCTACACGGCTTGAGCGATGAAGCTGTATCGAGGCGCTTTCTTAACTATGAATTTATTATGCACATTTCTTAGTTGAAACGTAGAGGAATCGTACTTTCTTGGGTGAAAGCTGCCTCACTCATTCTCGTGTTAATTTAGTTTTCTCGTGTCTCAGCCTCGCCAGAAGTTTGGATGCCTCAGCCTCACACGCTTCACTTTCCCTAGCCTCACACGCCTCACTTGCCTCAGCCTCACACGCCTCAGCCTCACACGCCCCACTTGCCTCANAGGCAGGTGAGGGCAGGCAGGCAGGCAGGTGAGGGCAGGCAGGTTAGGGAAGGTGCTCTACAACTACACCGAAGCTCTTCAGAATTCACAGACGCAACTAAATTAGATAATATATGTATGTATGGAAACAGTATAAATACTCAGCCCAGATTCTCAAAATACCACAAACAAACAGCACAGACAGCATGAATACTTAGTAAACACTAACTGCACAAACTGACCTGTCTATACTGTGTGTTGATGAATAACTTTCAAGCACTGAACAACTGAGGCAAACTACACGAGCTGTTCTCGGGAAGCCATCGACGTTTGATGGCTGAGCATCAAATGTTCGGTTGCTATGAATCCATATTTATTGAATTATTCAATGAAGTGGACTTGTGCCAGGTAAATTATTCCAGCTGCTGTTTCTACACAGGTTTTACACCTGTTGTTTCCATGCGAAATGTTTCTGCACCAGTTCTTTTGCACCAGTTGTTTCCATGCCAGCTGTTTTTTTCACTAGTTTTTCTTCAAAAGTTTTTAACACCAGTTGTTTTTGTTATTTCTCAACATAATATCGAAAACGCACATCAGTTTGCAGATGCACTACTGGTAGTACAAAAACAGTATGTGTGTACTGAACTGGTCCCACTGAACATGACGCTACAGTGTGTGTGTACTGAACTGGTCCCACTGAACATGACGCTACAGTATGTGTGTACTGAACTGGTCCCACTGAACACGACGCAACAAAAACGCAAGTTGTTTTGATATAAGTCGGAGTGTCTGCTTCAAATTTACAAAGGTGGACGAACTTTGTATTAATTATAGAAACTATCCCATCAATTCTAGAAAAAATGTAAAACATTTCGCATTGATTTTTAGAAAATCATTTCGAACTCGTGCGCAAAATATGAACGAGATTTCAATAATTTTTGTTGTTTAAAATTTGGCGAAAAATCCGCGCACAGATGCAAAAACACTTATCCGAATTAAAAGCATCAATTCATTTCTCAAAGAAATGTCCGCTAAGAATCTTTTGTGCAGAATTAACTTCAAGTCAAATAATTTCGAACTAATCGCACGGAGGAAAAATTCAATATTACAATTACATTTTTGAAAGATCTTAATGTGCTAAGAATTCATTTGAAAAGTTGAAATGAAAATAATTACACGGTGAGCACCTGTTTTGTTTTTTTCTAAATTTTACATGGTATACTTCAATATAATTATCTTCCCTATGATGAGTAATCAATCTGAATTTATTAGATCAATGTAATTTTTCTACAAACCATGAAGATTTCAACAAAATTCACAGGAGTGAATACCTCAGCAACCAAAAGTTTATGCACCATTACAATCTGATACAACTGTAATGCTTAGTATTCATTTGTTTTATTTACGCCCCTCACTCGTCACATAAACCTGATCGTGAAGTGCCATGTAAACGCAAGCAGTCGAAGACCTTCCTATCGCTCTCAATCATCACAAACCTTGTCCTCACTAAGGATTACGTGATCAGATCAAACGCACTGATCAGGAGGGTAAATCCATGGATTTACTCCAACACGGTTGTATTCTAGCCACTAAAAATACTTCCAGTAATGTTGAAAAGCAGTCAGTGTAGTTGGCGGGATGATTTTTTTTTCAGTTAGGCTTGCTCACCCACTTCTCGGGAGTACCCAAATCATAAAAAGAAAACAATATTTATAATATGCTATTAATATAATATAATCAGTCCTCCAGCACAAATAATTATTATCCTATTCCTGGTTTAACTACAGCAGTTACAATAAAAACAATGTCAGCAGTGATGCACGGTATTAAGAGGCAGTCATCTGATTTTTAGGGTCATGGATCTCTGAGGAAATAGGATCCATGTGGTTTTCTCATCACTGGTAGCACGAACAATTGAGATCAAAACTTTTCTTATAAGTTTCCTTTCGTCACTCAAAGCATATATAATTCACTAAAGTCAGAAAGCTTTTTATTTTTAGCACCGGGCTATGAGCTAACTTGGACGTACATTTGCGCTTTGTCAACTATGGAGTTTGTAAAATCTCGCGAATGATCAAGATTTTGCAACGGCGAATTAATGTTTGTAACATTTGCCGTAAGTTTATAATTTTAATTGTAACATTTGCTATGAGTTTATAATCTTTGTCATAACATTTTCCATAAGTTCACAATCTTTGTTGCAACATTTATCACAAGTATACAACCTTGTTACAACATTTATCAAAAGTTTAGAACCTTTGTTGCAACATTTATCCCAAATTTACAATCTTTATTGTAACATTTGCCACGAGTTTACAACCTTTTTTGTAACATTTGCCACGAGTTAACAATCTTTGTTGTAACATCTTGTACGAGTTTACAACATTTGTTGCAACATTTGTCATGAGTTCACATTTACTGTGTCCTAAAGATTTACGGAACCACAAGAGCTTCTGTCGTTCCCTAACATTTGTACTATTTACAAACTTAAAACAAGTACATAATTATTCACTATATTAAATTTATTTATATTATTCCTCACATGTTATATATTTATGTTTTACATGCTTCTGAAAACCTACACATATCTTCATTTGTCATCGATTGTATTTATGAATAAATTGTTTTATGGTAGAATAAGAGAAACTCATTGCTGAACTGATTCATATTATTTAACCAAGTTAAGGTTAATTACGTCCAAAAAATTCCCCGCACACCTAATAGCAGCTCGAGCATTTTACTTTTATATCAAGTCGTCAGATTTAATAAAAGTTCAATGTACATCCAATCTACACCTAGATATTCAACAAAAAAAGGTTGGTAAAATTCATACCACGTCATGAGCATGGAAAAGTTCTTGCATTGTTGTTCGAAAACAACAACCGATTGGTTTTCCGAGTTCTGCAATGTTGTCATGGAGGAACAGGCACGTCTGCCGAGTTACAGGGGGGCTAAAGGAAGTCGTTGCGGGCCTTAAGCCTAATATTTAATGGAGTTATAGAGGAGGCTGAGATCACACCTCAGCACGGACTGTACACAGCGTGTGAGCAGCTTGAGCCAGTAAACAAACCTGTGATAGTCATCAGACCGCTCGTAAACATTCAGCAGCGCTAACACGAGCACTAACATAAGCACTAACACAAGCACTAACACGAGCACTAACACAAGCACTAACACGAGCACTAACACGAACGCTAAAACTAGCGCTAACACAAGCGCTAAAACTAGCGCTAACACAAGCGCTAAAACTAGCGCTAACACAAGCGCTAAAACTAGCGCTAACACGAACGCTAAAACTAGCGCTAACACAAGCGCTAACACGAGCACTAACACGAGCACTAACACGAGCGCTAAAACTAGCGCTAACACTGGTGTTGTAGCGTCTGAGGAACATTCTTGAATGTCAATACGCTGCGTGAGAAACTGATCAAGTGCATGATGATCACCAAGCGCGGAATGAGGATCAAGCGTGGTGTGATCGTCATCAAAATACAGGTGATCATCAAGTACGGGGAAGTCATCCACGGCAGGGTGATCATGAAGCACAGGATGATGATGAAGAGCAGGATGATCATGAANTGAATGTCAATACGCTGCGTGAGAAACTGATCAAGTGCATGATGATCACCAAGCGCGGAATGAGGATCAAGCGTGGTGTGATCGTTATCAAAATACAGGTGATCATCAAGTACGGGGAAGTCATCCACGGCAGGGTGATCATGAAGCACAGGATGATGATGAAGAGCAGGATGATCATGAAGCCAAGGGTGATAATGAAGCACAAGATGATGACGAAGCACAGGATGATGACGAAGAGCAGGATGATCCTGTAGCACAGGATGATGATGATGATGATGATGATGATGATGATGATGACGAAGAGCAGGATGATTATGTAGCACATGTTGACGATGATGATGAGCAGGATGATGATGAAGAGCAGGGTGATCATGTTGAGCAAGGTGATCACGTAGCGCAGGATGATGATGAAGCACAGGATGATGATGATGATGAAGCACAGGATGATGACGAAGAGCAGGATGTTAGTGTGGACTATCAACAACAGGAGAGAGGAGGGAGACCTGCACCGGAGAAGAGAGAGGCGTGTGCTGCGATGCATGCAAGCGGAGCAGCTTCATACGAAGAGTTTTTACAGCGTTGAAACCACCAGCAGAAAGGCAAAATAAGCACACATGGAATATCTGTTCCAGTTCACGGTTTCATGACTTTTCAACGAACGAAAGAAACTTTCTAGATTGGTTCTTGTACTGCAAGCTAGCTCAAGTTGTAAAGATTTTTTACGTTCGGTTCCTAATTGCCTGAAAAAATTAAAAAAATGCCAGCATCAAGTAAAAGAAAATAACGAAGTCAAGATTGTTTCCATTTCTCAGTGGATTACAAAGAAATACATAATTTGACAATACCAACTCAGGTATGCAACTAAGATGAATAATACAACCGACATTTTCGGTCTTATTGCAAAGTATGACTAAGACAATCTTATTTGAAAATTAAGACACGGATTACCCATCAAAGGTACTCGAATTTTTTTAAGAGCGCACAGGCGGTTATTGCTATCCACGCTGTGTTTTGTCTACTGCAACTTACCACTCTAGAATGGAAATAAAACTTTAGGGACCGCATATAACTCGGGCAGAAAACGAGAAAGTAATTTACAAATAATAAACTGATCTGTAAAGTGAACCTCAAACAGACATTCTGGAAATATTGACAAAGAATCCACTATCAAATTCATGACTCGGCACTTCTCATGCACCAAGAGTACATATATGCACGGAAAATGGTCGCTAAGTTAAATCAAAGAAAATAGTTTTCCTATCAGAAAAAATAAGCCATTTAATATTTTGATTACCACACTTAACACACCGCGTAATGGAATGTGCTCCACGAGGTACAGTAATTACCTCAGACATGAAAGAAGTACATACAATCGAAATATTACCGTACATGGAAGAAATATAAATTTTTATGAGAGTCATAGCCGTATTTCATGAAAATTTTGTCTATTCAGTTCAATTTTTGAACTGTATAAAGCAGCACCATATACAATTTGCAGGATGAGCAATTTTGGGAGACACGGTGGTAATGATAGGATTTTAGAGGGGGGGAGTTATGGGGGAGTGGGAGCCTATCAGGGTATTTCTGAGGGAGGCTCTGTTTAACGGGATGCACTTAGGAGAAGCTGCTGTTCGAAAATGAAAGGGATTTACCGTTTTGGGGAAAGGTTTGAAAGAGTACCGTTTGAAAAGGTATCGCATTATTTCGAGAGACCCATTTGAAGAAGTACTGTTTAATGCGGCACGATTTTAAGAGACCCATTTTAAGAAGCAACATTTGATGCAGCACCATTTTAAGAGAACCTTTTGAAATAGAACCGTTTAATACGGCATTTTTAAGAGACCCATTTGAAGGGGTACCGTTTATAGCAACATTATTAAAATTTTCATTTGAAGGGGTGCCGTTTAATACAGCATTTTTAAGAGACCCATTTGAAGGGGTACTGTTTGGACAGAGAGTCACAGACTTGAGGGTCAGGTTGAGCTACCACCCCTCGTTTAGAGCAATAAACAAGCGCCAGCTAACTTCACTGAGCGGTCATAGGACGCCCAACAACATCGAACGCAAAACATAAAGAATCGAGCAAACAACACGCAGTGATAAACAAGTTCTAACTAGCGCTGCTGTCAAGTAAAACGATGCCTCAACTCTCGTAGAAATGTAAAAACTGTGAAGGGAGCACACAAAATTCAAAATAAATTAGTGTTCACCAGCTACTGCTAGACTTGATAGGGAACAAAAATAGACTTCGGTAATCCACCCAGAAAAACTGGAGTAAATAAAGTAAATCAGCCACTCTATAATGGAGAGAATAGGTGGAAGCGATATGTTGTATTGGATCGCAAGAAAAGATTCAGTCCCCGTGACCACTTCATCGCAGCCACGCTTTAGAGTTTAGACAACCAAATTGTCCATAAAGTTATTAATTGCTATAAATTTGTTCATCGCAGGAGCTTGCATTAATTTTTACAGTTCAGTTGCACTTCTCATTGTTCATTAATTAAAACAAATTTGTCTACCAAAAGCGCTCCTTAAATTAATCCCTTATATCAAAGTAACATGACAATTAAAGATTAAATCTATAACACTCGCCTCTTAATAAAATATCTTAAAATTGTAATTAGTATTTTCCTAGTAAACGTAAAGCAACAACCATCCTACTCAGGTTAAACGAAGCAATTCACCACCCAATGAATAATTAAATTACCGTACCCTGTAGCTATAAAATTAACTAAGGATATTTCACATTCTGTTTCCATCAGAAGAAACTTTTTTTGATGAATTTTCTAAGACATTGTAAAACATCACATGAAGGCCTAATGAATCTTGCGCATAACAGCAAAAACACCCAAGCTTTGACCACACATTTTATCGAACTATTCACTTACACTTGCTATCAAAGAAAGCGCTTGTAAATATCAAATACCTTCAACCAAAGGATCTTAAGAAATTGGCTACTCCCTTCATAAATGACTGAAAAGTTCAGTATCACACAGGGGCGAAAAACGTCAGAACATCTTTTCAGCATTAAGAGAACAACAAAGTACAAGAATTCGAACATGAAAGGACATACTAAATTTTGCCAGGCAGTTTCAAAGAGAGCAGATTGACCTGACGGCGAAGACGTGAAGAATTCATGCAAGAACAGGGCTCAAATTAAACGTAAACACCTCGAGGGGCATGAGCTGTCTTGCAATATCCGATCCTCTAGAGGTGAGACTTGACGTGTGAGGTTGAAGCACGTGAGGTTGGAGCGTGTGAGGTTGGAGCGTGTGAGGTTGGAGCGTGTGAGGTTGGAGCGTGTGAGGTTGAAGCGTGTGAGGNCACCAGCCTGCCCTCACCTGCCTGCCTGCCCTCACCTGCCTGCCCTCACCTGCCTGCCCTCACCTCTAAATCTTAGCCTCGAGTCAATGACCTAATGACCTTCATAACCTCGTCAAACTCGCTTACGTTGTCTGGAGATAACTCCTCGTTATGGAATGCAATTCGTGCTCCAAAAATTTAGGCCTGTAGAATGTAGACGCTTCATTTCGAGTGAGTTTTTTCAGTTCTAAGGTTTGTAATAGTCATATACCAAAGCTAGTTTTTACATAGTTTTGAGTAATTTTGCAACAAGTGTGGAAATATTGTGGGTTGTGTAGGTCCTGTAAAAAATAATAAATGTTAAATATGCGTTCACATTAAAATTCAAGATAGTATCCTAGAAAGATACATATGAATCTTGTTGCTTAGGTACATCTGCGGACGCTATCCAACTAAATTTATTTCTAAATCTACACCAGCGTTGTGATTGCATTTCACGTATCAATCCTTTCAACTGAAGTTCCTAGACCAGTGTTTCCCAACCTGTGGGTTGTGACCCCAAACGGAGTCGCAACCCCATTTTCAATTACTTATCAATTCACCTGATACATACATTTGTGTGTTTGTGTGTACGGAATAGCGTTCCATTATAAACGAGTTTTCGAAGTACAAGGGAACACATATAGTTATTTGAAAGAATGGGATTGTTCCAAAATGGGTCGTCATAGGTCTTCAGACCCGGTAAAGGTTAGAAACTACTGGCCTGGACAGTAACGTGATAATGTGGCTTTAGAAACTGAATTCTTGGATCTGAATGCATGTATTCCTCAGAATATTTGTCAAGAAGATGTATTCGTTTTCCTTGAGCCTCCTTTTCTCTTGAGAAGCGAGCTCGCTAGCACGGTTTATAACAGGCTGCTACTGACAAGATGGCAGTCACATCGCCGCTAATTTTAGATTCGCCCTGATCGATCATCCAAATTTCGTAGGGAAGATTACAATGACCTGTTATTGGATCACTGGAGCCTCATCAGCGTGATCACAATCCTCCTTTGCAGTTGATGCGCTTTCTGCAGATTGGAAACTTGATTCGAAAACTTTTCCTGTATCGTTGGTGGACTGAACGGCAAGTTTGCATCTGATATATGAGCGCTTTTTATCCTTGCATTCAATCTACATTTTTTATTTCTGCCTAAATTAAAAAATTAGGAGCAAAATGCTTTCCGTGTACGTGTAACTTCAAACGACTCATTTACTTATGAAAATTTGTACAAAAATTATTTTGTTTTCACTGCTGGCGTAGTGGAAAGCAACAGGATCAAATGATGTGCTTAATCGCGAGTATTTTCCTCATTCGAATTAGGAGATTTATGTTATCTAATTAGCACAAGTGCCATCGCGTGCAGCAGCCACGTGGTAACGCGGTCTGTTTACTAACACGTGCTGCAGCCACGGCACAGTGATGGTGACGGGCCTGTGATGGTGACGGGCCTGTGATGGTGACGGGCCTGTGATGGTGACGGGCCTGTGATGGTGACGGGCCTGTGATGGTGACGGCACTGTGATGGTG
>VCRD01004457.1:10501-42397 GCA_006783055.1 Trinorchestia longiramus
GGGCCTGTGATGGTGACGGGCCTGTGATGGTGACGGGCCTGTGATGGTGACGGGCCTGTGATGGTGACGGGCTGCCTGCCCCTCTCTATTCGAGTGTCACCATTGTTTTCACTCAACTTTTAGCGCACAAGTGATAAAACTTGCTCATTTTTTGGAAGAAGATGAGGTAGATTCAGGCGTCCTTTTTTTCTTGTTTGGAAGTCAACTTTGGGCAGAATATCAACACTCGTCAATGACACGTATTTATCATTAAAATATGGTGATATCTTTTCAGCATTTTTCAATAGTATCATTTCACTGTTATTTCAGCTTGGAAATTTTAATCGGCTGAATTTGCTTACTGAGTTACACTGTCATTCTGAAAACGTGTGCAAATGATGATACTTTTGTGACTTTCATGTTATAGTTTCTAGGTTTTGGAAGCTTTTCCTTGAAACTTTTAAAAACGCAAACTTACTGAGAAGTTTATGTGATGCTTGTTTAGGGGCAGGGTTAAAATTAAAGCTAAAAAGCGAGCCTAAAGTAAACAAGCTTGAAACTCACGTTTGAAGGCGTCAAGGAAAGTGGAATAAATTTTTACAATTTTTTGGGGTGTCACAGTTTCGAAGCTAAATAATGTTTATAACCGGCATGAAAAAAATTCCATGACCCTTTTCAGTTAATTCAAGCTATTTCGAGTTACTAACTTTCATACAGTGGAACAAAATATTACCGAACCATACGCAGAGAGTCTTCCAAGCTTCACAATGTTTATCATTTCTTTCTTTCCCTCTTGTAGTGTAAAGAAAGGAAGCTCAGCTCTTATGGAGGACTTAATTTCACAAGTATTGGGTCGTTAAAAGCAACGATTATTGAAAGCTGCACGTAAAACTTTAGCTGTCGTTTGTGATGGTCGGGTACTGGAGATGTGTTGCGTGTCACATCGCCCTTCCTGCTTTATTATGAGCTGCCAAGCGTCTCATGTGCCACTTCAGGGAAAATGATACGAACTTGCATTGCTTGATGTGTGTCTCGTGATTTATTTCGTCTTCGCCAATAAATGAAAAGCTCCGCTGCAGCAAAACTTTTTATCTCTAGATTCTTTGCTTTAAATGTCTTTTTGTTTTTATTTTGTGTGATTCTAAGCCTTTTATATTTGTCCGAACAAACTAACAATGCTCGTGTTTTGAGGCAGATTTTTGAAGTTATTTCTGAACAGTTTTGCTTCCTTTATTGAATTTATTTCAAGGAGGAATTATATCGCTTTATTTCCGGAGTCATTGATAATAATTGACTTTCTTTGCTCAGTCGTCGGAGAATATTTTTCTTGAGCTTATCTTGAAGATTTTTATTGGCATTAAACAGGGTTTCTTCTGTCCCGTTGCTCGAGAGCTGTGAATTGAAGTCTGTCAGCGAGCTGTCAGTGACTGGAAATTAATTGATCAAGCAACTGAACTTTTTTCCACGTATTTTTTTCCCGCGGCTCAGCGATGAATGCTTCCGTATTGATATTAGAAATCTGAGATTTATTTTTGGTCTGATCAAAAGAAATCTGTACTGCATACGTTTAATCTATGAACTAATTTGCAACGACTGTTTTTTTTAAACTTTATGTGAATAGTTGAAAATCATATAACTTTTCATTAAATGTCATTTTATAAGATTTTTTCCTGCGTAATATATGACATATTACTATATTGATTAACCTTCTAATTCTGGCGCAACTGCCACGATCTGCGATGTGCCCCACAGTGCAGTTTGATGGCACAGAAAATGTTCCATAATACTTACAGTATATCCTATAAATTTCAAGTCCACCGGTGAAGTTTTCAATCTTGAAAACGCTTTCTTGAAAAAAAGTCCACCGTTGTTTGGGTTGCACTCGAATTAACTCTGGTGTGGTGCATAACTTCAGCTATCGTAGAAGCGAGAGATCACATGTAGCAAGTGTTGAAGACCCTGCAATCAAGCTTCCTTTAACTGTTCTTCCAGTAGAAAATATTCCTTTGAAATTTTTTATCATCTCATATGAAAAGCCATGAAAAAAGATCATTTCAGGTTTTTCTTTTAGATATAGCGTCTGTTTTTGGCTTTTATAGATGCTTAAATTCAGGATATTTTGACACAGTTTCTTTTGGGGTTAGATTATTAATTTAAGAACATTTATTACTATTAGAGAGCCTCTGCAACACGCATTCATTCTTTTTGCATGATTACATTGGCGTAATTGACATGTGGTAGCTTATGCGAGTTTTCTGCCTTTGCTGATTAAAAAAACCTAAGCCTAGAAAATACTTATCATTATCACCAGCTTGGTCGACTGGTGAGCGAGTCTGCTTTCGAGCGGGAAGACCCGGGTTCGAATCCCGCTGCCGACATGGTTGACGCGGCTAGAAATACGGCATGGGACTTGGGTAAACAACCGAATAATTATCGAAGTAATTATCCGACCCAAGAATGGGCCAGAGGGTTCGTTCCTATAGCCTAATTCTATTCTATTCTATTCTACTGTGTTTGACGTCATATAGGACACACTTTTATCAAAAATTTTGACTCAAAAAATCGGCCTGCGTCTTATCATCGTAGGTGAACTTTGAGACCTCCCGTAGGCCTAAGCCAATCTTCACGCTGGCACTCACTAACCCAGGTTATGCTCAGTAATTCGTCTTATATGCCGGCAAATACGGTAAATTATTCACTGAAGCGTTGACGATTGCTACGCTTCAGTAATAAATTTTATAGCCTGTTTTGAAATAACCGAGCCTAAATCTTAAAATTTAGATGACTTTTCTACATGTCTATTCGAGCGGAAGCTTCTCGTGAATACTTGCTGAATAAAATATCATGAAAAATGCGCATTTTAATTTTATGGTCAATTACTTTTTGGTGTATTGTACAATAAAATATTTTAATTACATTTTTCACATGTACGGTTCATATTGGTATAAAACATTTTAATATTTTATTTTGGTTGAGCTTGTGAGCAGGGATGAATCTAGACAATATTCAAAACACACAAAAATAACACAGCTTCAGTGTCGTAAATTCGTGTTTTTCACTGGCAAATGAACGAGACACAATTTTTCTACTGCCTATTTTTTAAAATTTTTAGGTTAGTATGCTCGCTGTTGCTGCTCGAATAACTCATTGAATAAGAAATATGACAACTTTTTATGGGATTCGGTTCAGCTGCTGCGGACTCGAGCAAGTTGTTGAGTTTTGCATTCTTTCAACTTTTGACACTGCATGTCCGAGTTGACTAGCCAATTAGCCTCCCTCGTTCCATGCACAGAAGCGCTCTCACTGCAAAAATTTCAAATTGGCACAGATGTTATCAAGCTCCGGCGGTGCGAATCGAGAACCAATCTCATCTCTAGGAAACTCGTATCCCATTTCCCCTCATATTTTGAAACTTGTCTTTCGAATGCGTTAACCATGAGTTAACAACCGGACATCATCATTTGCGTACGCATACTGCCTGCAAAAGATCGTCCTTCCACGAACACCATCAAGTCAGGAGCGGGGAGCTTTTAGTGACAAAAAAAACGAAGGCAGGCAGCGTCGAGCACGAGCTGTTTTTGCACTGTTGCTTGATTTGTTTGTGTACCGACGAGAGCTTCCTTGTTAGTAAACACTTCAGCAGCTTCCTCTTCTCACCGGCTGCCTTCAAATGGATTTTACGTCCATCATGGCATCACTCTGATAGATGCTGACTTTCTTCCTCACTTTCCCGGCAAGAAAAATTTTCTATTTTTCTTGGAAGTTATTGCAGCTGCAAAACGGCTTGTATATTTTTCTGTTGTTTTCAGCAATGAAATGATGCCGGTTATAAAAGACATAGAACAATAGAACGTAACACATGTTCTAAAATTTCGTACGTGTAGATGTCAGCACACGTATGATTCTTTTTTATCTACCCTTGCTGTATTTATAATCAACTCCACAAAATTCTTGAAAATTTTAACTTTTTTGACGGCAGTTTTGATATTTTTTTATGGGGACCTTGCTGATTTTCTACCTAGTGCCTCCAACAATTTTCTCAGGTAATTTATAAATCTTAACATTTTTTGTGTAATTGTACCTATTAAATAACGATAAATAATTGGCTATTTCAAGTAGTTTCCTGATCCTGCTGTCACAAGCGCTTTGTGTCTCTTCTAGTTACACAGTTTTTTCATCTTGAAGTACCTTCAACACATTCTCCCCCATTTACTCCCCTTGTTAAATTTAGCTCCAGCTTTCAATTCGTGTCGTGAGATACTTAAATGTGTGTTTCATAAACCGTGGAGTTTAGCGCAGTTTGGCGATTTCAATGTTAACAGCATAGACTAATGTACTTTTCTAAAACGATGCACTCAGATTTCATTTGCCTGGTAATAAAACACACAAGATGTAATATCAAATCCATCGACTCAGTTTGTATCTGATTAATTTTATTCACTATTATCACATTACTTTCTTATTTACGAAGCCTTAACTATAATAAACATCACCTTCGAATTTGACGTTAGGATACAACTAAAAGAAGTGTGTCCAAATGCCAAGCACTAACCGCCTCACGTGTGCCCTACACAAATTATAACAAGTTAATATTCATACGAACTAACACTAGTTTCTTCAACAAATCCTGCGTCAAAATTCCATGTTCGATTGGATGTAAAAACTGGTGTGTTTGTACAACTTCCAATATGCGTCGCTAATCTGGAGTGAATATTGAAAGCATCACAAACCTAAAATTACTTTGCAGGCTGATAGTTGACAACCTCTTATAGTACAAACACAAGAAGAACATCAGTTATTTAAAAAAATAATTTGAGGAAATTTTTAACACTTGCCGCATGTTAGTTTTCAAGTTATTGTCAATAGAATTGGAGGCAGTCTTCTAAATATAATTCTTTCCAGGGAGCACGTCGGAAAATATCATTTTTCAGCATACCTTTGAGAATTATTGTTGGTCTCTGGATGCATGAAGTTCTGAGTGACAGTGTCTATCCTCGTCAATATTCCTCGGAGAAATAACGTTTCTTACTAGCATCTGTGCCTGCACAGCAATGCTAGCTGCAAAACCCTACAGTTGGTTTGACCACATTGATTTGTTCTTAGCTTCCGCTCTTCACTTTCTTTGCATTTTTCGAATGCAAGTCTTGCTTGCCCGTAGGACTAACCTGTTGCACAAATATCATCGTTTCTGTTCTTTCTTTTCAGTTTAGGATTTTGTATTTTCAGATTTTGTTTCCCGCAGTGGCAAGCTGCGCTAACTCAAACGTTCAAATTTTACGCCTTTTTGGAGCCACTAATGTCGAATTTTCTCTGACTTCCACTATACTGATCGCCTTAATTGGACAAAATCACCCATGATTAAGCTGGACTCTAATTAGAAGTACTATAAATAAAATTGATAAAAATTATTCAAGTAATGATAATTCCTCGTCATAATGATCAGAGGCAAATTGTTGTTGGAAATTATGTATCTCATCCGTGTTGACGTTTTAACGTACAGTATCCGTGTGTTGAAATTTAAGCAGACATGTCAGTTCGCATAATTGTTCTAACTTTCAGGCGAGACCACTCCGCTCTAGCATATCAATACGCAAATTTAATTTCAGAAATTTAACGATTAGTTTATTGTTCGTTTACTCTGAGGTGTCAGCGATGCGACCCTCGCTCAAATTCATCAATAATTCATGCTGTGTCGTGCGTTAATTGCTTCCTGAGATCATCGCTGGTAAGAGCATTGCGCTGCACATTATTTTCTGTTATTGTCGGCAGATCACTTCATGTTATTGCCTGAGTATTGTTTTCATTCAGTTATTACCTGGGAGTTGTGTTTATTCAGTTTTTACCTGAGTATTGTGTTCATTCAGTTATTACATGGGAGTTGTGTTTATTCAATTATTACCTGGGAGTTGTGTTCGTTCAGTTGTTGCTTGGGAATTGTATTCATTCAGTTATTGCGTGTTGTGTTCATTCAGTCATTGCCGGCGTATCATTTTCGGTCACAGCTGGTGTACCAGGTTATTTTTAGCTGCGTGTTGTGTTCAGTTATTATATTTACGCCAAACTTAGTAATTTAAGCTCATCATGTTCAGTTATTATAGTCTCATCATGTTCATCAACTACCCACCAATCATGTTCAGTTTCTGCCGTTCTATCATGTTCAGTAATGGCGGTCACCCTTTATTTAGTCTCTGCAAGCAGTTCGTGATTGCTCTTTGAGTTCAATTGAATATGCAGTCTTCACAATGCGATGCTCGTGACCTGGAATAAGCCCTTGATTTGATGTAGTGACGTCAGTACATCCATGCTTGATCGTATTTTGATGCTCTGGTCAAAATTTGCGAGTGCTGAGAGTAAAAACGAGTCTACACTTTGAAAGTTCATTGTTAAAAGTGGCAATGGTTGTGATTTATTTCGATTTGAAAAGTTTGTTATTGTCCTGCTGGATTTTATCTTAAATTACGATGAATCTGCTACGCAGCTGTTTTCCGCATTTACTCTTTTGAAAGGCCATCGCTGACCTTAGTTTTGATCACAACTCGTTCTTCGCTCGTAAAAATCGTATAGGTTTTTTGTATCCCTAAAATATGTTTTAATGGTCTCAGGCTCGAAGGACGATTAAGATTTGGTAACTCGTTAGGTTATTTATTTTTTATTGCGATTCTGAGCCGTGGTTGACATAATACTATTAATTGAAAGCCATGTAAACTGGTCGCGGTGACGTTCGGGGAACCATTCTCTGAGTTGTGTACATTACTTACGCGGTACATGACAATAAAGTTTGGCGGTGTTATTGACTTTAACCCTTTCACGACCAAATTATTTTCATACTGTTCAAAATATTGCGTAAATTACCACTTATCTTTACTAATCTCTGTGTAATTTTACTGTAATTTTGAACGAAACATGTAGAATATGGGACTAAAGGGAATGATTTCTAAAGTTTTTTTTGGGACATGCTAACCCAACGGTAGCGAAAGGGTTAAACAAACCAAATGTTAGCCGGTCATTTGCTTCTGTCTGATTTACGTTGAGGCAGAGGAAAAGCAGTATATTTGAACCAAAAGTTTCATGCGGTAAGTGCCCTGATTGGATCATTATAATTCATGTAGAATACCACAACTTTCTCGCGTAGAGTTGTTTACCAATTTTTTATAGAGTATGCCTATTCAAGAATGCACGTGGTCGCTAAAAGTTGTTGCATTCAAAAATTCAGTCATGTATGTCATTATGTTTCTGCCTTCAATTACACAGAACTGATTCTAACAAATTGATAAGCAGCCTGGAGACTGAACGATTCATCTGCTGCGTACTATATTTTTTTTTGTTTTTGTTTTTGTAAGCACATATTTTGTGTGATTCAACACGCGTACCATTATTTCTTTTTTAGCTCATTTCTACACTTTATTTACATGCTTTAATATGATGTGGTTGGTTATTTTTGAATCTGTTGGCGCCCAATTTTCTCTCCGCTTGGAGTGTAATGCTGTGTGTGTGTAGATCTCGCTAGGTTGCCTTTAAATAGTGGATAATTTCTCTGACACTCGTGATAATTCAAAGAGAAAGCAAGATATGAGAAAATGCGTTATTAGAGCGGCGTTTTTTATTATTTATCTTATTGGGCAAGTCTTAACATTGGCATTGACTGGAATCAAAAGTTAGAGAGCATCCAACTTTTTCCACTTCCGTAGTACGGGTACGTAAATATTCATTTACACAAGTTCCCTTTATTCTATCAAGAAAAACGCCATTACTATCATGTATTACATTGTGTTGAAAGTACCTTACTATGTCATGTCATCGTACACTTTCTGAATACTGAACCCTGCTTAGAAAAATTTATTCACTGGTTCAATGAAAAAAAAACCTAGTAGCAGAAATGAAATCTGTGCTGTTGACTGATGAATTGGCCATGAAATTTCATGCTCTTGTTGCTATAATAAAGAAAAAATTCTGCCTGACACCCATGCATCAGGTGCAGTTAAAGGAACTTCAAATAATTACTTATGGGTGTCAGTGCAGAAACTACAAAAATGTTTAACATTTTACACGCTTTCTGTGAATTTCATGGCGATCCATAAATGGTAGTTAAACGAGACGTCAATACACACATTAACATCCATTCACCGTTGCATGGTTTGTTGGGCATTCTGGTGGCACTTGATAGCTTTCGTAGTACGTCAATTTGTTTTTGTAACAAAACCCCTGCAACTGCATTACTGTGAACCTTTAATTTTATCCAGGATCAGCCATGAAAACTGTCAGTGTGAGCTAAAAGAAAATGATGTGTTTTTCAGTTATGTGTTTTACGAATCTCATTTTGTTGACAATTACCGAACTCGTGGAAACTGATCTGTTCTAACAAAACTTCATAGTATTGATTGGATTAGAATTCATAACTGAGTTGCATGCAAAACGACTCAGGAAATTCTTGTACAATGTAACAACTGTGTTTCTAAGAATACTTAGCGCAAACAGCTCTGCTCCTCTTGATCTTCTGCGGCTTAGAGTACAGCTGACAATCCAGGTTCAAGCATTCGACTTATAACCTTCGTTGATTGGGAACTCTTACAGTGCATTCGAATGCCGTGTCTTGGTTTTGTCCTTTTAAACTTTAAGTACTCCTTAGGATGCAGTTTCATTGACATCAAAGCAATTTTTTTTACATCAACTGACTCGGCCCGAGTTCATGTTTTTCAACATCTTTGAGATGTTGTCGAGTCTGCTCGTCTGCGCCACGTAAAGGCTATTTGGCACCGACGCCAATAAATGTAAAGCAGACTAAACAACGCTCGTGGCTGGCTGCAACTGTTTTGCAGTTTATAGTTTTCCATTTTTCTACCTCTCTCACACATACACAGCTCCTTCAATTCAGATTTTTTGCAGTTTCAAAGTTATTTCGCGTATAACAATTATTTTTAGTCACCCTTTGATATCCGAGTTTTCAGCTTTAATACTATATACGATGTAAAGTTAGTACAATTCTAAAATTGCAGCATGCTTTTTGCAAGCTGACCTCCAAATATATATATTCTTGTGTGACTATATATATGTCTGTGTGTGTGTGCGTGATATTATCTATGTTCGTGAATATTAGTTTCAGATGGGTTTTAATCTTATCTTCACTCTGCACGCTTGTTTTTACACATGTCCTAAGGGGTGTATCAAAGATTAACTGATAATTATGTACAAACGTTTATATAATTTAACATGTTCGAAATTATTGTTCCATGGCCTATTTTTTTATATGTGTTAATTACGATAAGAAATTCTGTAGCAAAACATTTTGTGGGTCAGAGCATCTTTTATTAGACTGCGTGTCTTGAATTGGCATCATTTTTAATTTGTAGTGATGCAGAAGTTTCTTTCGTTTTAGAATACAGTTTTTCCTGTAAGCGTGTGAAGGCTCTGTGAAGGCAAGGCAATATTCTGCCATGTGGTGTAGGTCATTCTTAGTTTCGACGCATCAAATTTCATGTAATAAATCGAATACAAAAAGTGAAGAATTAATGTAATTTTCTTACGAATCTTTTTCAAGGGTGGAGACTTCATGTGCGAATTCAAAGTAATCTAAATGCTGGTAGCAAAATCCGTAGAGTTTTGTTGACTATTACGTCGGGTGGGATATATTCTAGGAAAATTATAAGACCACGTTAAATATTTCCTTTTTGTTGTTCACTGCAGAGGTAAATCTTTGCAGTATTCAAAGGTCCATTACACAAGCAAACTTAGCAGTCTTTGAGCAACAATGCCCGCCGGCAATGTGGTTACGTTGATGCATTCACGATGTTCTCTGGAGCCTGGGCCGGAGTGCATAGCTCTGTCCGACCCCTGGTGACCTTTGAGCGAACTTTCCTTCTGTCCGAAATATTACCTTCTCTATTTTCTTCTGCCATTTGAAGTACGTTCCTTTTAAGGATATTTTTCAGAAAAAACTATTGTGTTATTTATTAATTTTCTTAGTTTACATCTCACTATTCTTTAACGATATTCTTTTATGTCTAGTATTATTATTTCTGGGATATCCCTAGAAGTCTATTATGCAAACCATGGTTAGCTTACATTTATTTTTGATTTTTTCTTTGGCTATTAAATAATAGTTTCCATGCAGATCCTATGTAAAATTATTGAGTACCTTTTATTTTCGCGTTGTTTTTTTCAAATTCACATGCACAGACACTCAGAGCCATTCGTAAGAAAACTCCATCTGTTAATCCTGTATGATTGCTCAGAAGAAATGAGTGCAAAAATAGTGCACTTTAGATGCGATATACTAACTCTGTACTAACGTGAATTATTATTTCATGTTGCTTCCCTTTCACTGGGGTGGTTGGTTCGGTAACTTGGGTGTGAACACAATAGAGAGAGTTTGACCCTTGATTGCAGTTGTATGCTTGTACGAATCATGAATGCACAGGTGCGTGGTGTGAGTTGTCACAAATATTTTTCATCAAGAAATACTGTGTATTTTTGTTTTATTCCACTATTTTATTCTGTTTTATAAATTTCAAGATCATGAGTCCTTTGTATGAAGTCGTGAAGGTCTGGAATATGTTGTGCAGGGTCACCGATCTGCTAAGATGCCCTACTTTTGAAGTTCAAAAAAAGAGTGTAATAAATAAAGGATTGCGTGTCCACTGCAACGTGCCAGCTATTTTATGACTCGAGTGTATCACTGATGAAGTTTTTAAGTTCTCTTGATTTTTAAGGCGCATTGTCCCTACGCCTGAACACTTGAATGATTCAATGTTGTCGTCTGGCTTATATTTACACATCGTTAAGGAAGTGTCAGATATAGACTCTACTCTCGTGTGAGTCTATCACTGAGTTAGCACACTTCACCTTCTATAGCCCTGGGAAAATAAATCAAAGAAAGACTGGTTTAGAATTTAATATATTTAGTTATTCGTGGGTACTCTTGATAATAAACTGTGCAAGCACTGGCAAAAATACCTAGCTACAACATGGTCTCCATATGGATCTCGCAAAATGTGTCACATTCTTCAGTGCTGCCTACTCACAGCGGGAATTTGATTAGGTTAATCCAATGAAACTTATGTATAAAATTGATCATGCACACCTGTACAGTTCTACTTTCCTAGTCAATACAAAGAGGCTTCACCACTCATGCCTTGAGTTCATCAAAGAGACTGTTTGGTGATACACGCGTGCCTCACATTTTTTGACTTAATTTTTAATTTTGACTACATTTTTTATATTTTTAATACACTTGTTCCGTTCAGTGGAATTTTTGAATGCATTCCAGCAACTACTCTTCAATATTAAGTAGCATAAAAAGTTTGTTTTTAACACCAGATAAGCATCACTGATATGAAGAACTTTCATTATAATGAGGGAATAATTGACATGAAGGAGACTCAGTATATTCTCTATCAGTAATTATGCTGACCACGTGTGTGATAATTAATCAGGAATCAGTGATGGTTAAACGTAGGAATCATTGGGGCATAGGAGGCTAATATACGATGGGGAATGCTGGCATAGCAGTTACTCAGTTTTCTACAGTCAGTATTGGTAAAACAGAAAATAATACTCATTTGATATGCCAGATCAGGAGTTAGTGCATGTATTGTGCGGTGGCAAGACAAAATCGTGAATGTTTCTATTTCAGTCAAAAACACATATGAATCATGAGGATAAGAAAGCTTCTGTGAATCAATTCTTTGCTGCTAAATAATTTTTCGTTAATTCGAAGTTTTTTTGCACGTAAAATATTAATCCTTTTCACCTATAGTACCTGACTAACATGTACAAAAACGTGCGTCGTGAGCCCATGAACACATAAAATATTAATCCCTGTCACCTAGTGCCTGATTAGCACATACAAAAAAGCGCATTGTGAGCACTTGAAAAATAAGCGAGAAGTGGCAAGTGCTAATACACACGCCTTAAATCTGGCAAAAAGACGTCTCGTTTTTAAGTAAAGTGTCTGTAATGTACTCATTGATATCCAATGTGCCTTCTATGTAGTCTGGAGACCATGAACTCAAATCAGGAGCTGAACTGCTTTCATGGTTGAGTTCATAGTAATGAATATTTCATATTTTTTCAAGTCGAGTGAAAATTTTTAGACTACGTTTGCATGTTTGCAACTACTAGAACTTTACGGTCAAAATTGTAAAGTTTCGAAAATGTACTAATGGCACGTTTGATGAAAATGGTTTATATTCAAATAAAAGCCTTCAGTTTATTAATGATCTGCCACATTTTTCTTGGAAATTGTTTCAAATTTCAGTATTAATGCGAGATGTCACTTGATAAACGTTTCAAAAACCCTGTTACCGAATATTTGTTGGGCCTAAATTGTTATTGTTTTTGCAATACTTTCCACTTTCGTCCTACGTTAAATTTTTAGCAACTTTGAAAGGTCTAGACCTACTATACCAACTGCTTAGTATTTCTTTCTTTTAGAAACAGAGTTGAACTGATAACTCAGAAACTACCTGCATTTCCATTTACTCGCTCAGTTTACAATGTTTAGTAATTTTAAGTAGAAACTTTAGCAAGTTATTCATGTCTGAAATATCGATGAAATTATTTCTTCCTTTTTTACTTGATCTAATTTTTAATCTTTTTTATTATTCACAGGTGAGTGGGAGCGAAGAGCTACTGCGCATTTGGTCTGAGGCGGGTGAGTTCTATTTTCAAATTCGTAGTCTTCACTTGTTTTCACTGTTCAATGCAATAAATTGAATTCACTTTGAATTATAGATTAAAAATATGTGATGCGTGAAAGTTCAATTACGCTTTTTATTATCTCTAAAGTATCGGGTCATTTCATCAGTAATGCCTGAATATGAATAAGATAAGTGATTGATACAGCCTGACACTACGCATGAAGAAATTTAATCTTTCATGATTGAACCATGAGTTCTTTCCATCTTCTCATAAGGTTTTTAATCTCAGGAGGGAAAAACAACTTCGATTATGATAAGATAATTTATGAAATATCAGTTAACTATTCTAGGGTTTTTGAGAAGTCAGCCAATTCTAATGACTGTGAATCATGGAACAAATAGTAGTCGGAAGGAGCAAAGTCAGGGAAATGAGGCTGATTAGCAATTTTCTCCTGTCGAAGTTTGTCGATCATCTCTGAAGTAATTTTTGCACTGTGTCCTGTACAGTCTCGACAGCACGCAACTCCTATTCAATTCATTAATACAAGTTTTCTTATTTCTGAAGCAGCGTTCAAATTTTCCTCCATAGGCTAGGTCAATATTTTGAGTAGCTTCAACTGCTGAGTTCCATTTTTCAAGCCCATAAACTATCGGATGTCTGAAATTATTTTAAGATACTTCTGTTATTAAAAAACTGAATTAATAAAATTCGAGTTACCTGTTTTTTCATAATAAAATTCAATTTGTTTAAATGTGTTTAAAACATATGAATACTTCTTGATGTCATCAGACATTAAAAAACACTACTCCTATTGAATTTTGAAACAATTACAATTGAACACTGATTTTATGATGACCTGATAAAATGTAAAAGTTATAATAGAAAAACACGCTTTTTCCTATCGTTGGTGAAGCTCGAGAATGTTGTATTATTTATTTGAAGAGCATACCGTAGTTCTACATCGAAACGCAGCACTTACATGCTCAAATATGTATGATAAATTTTCTGGGTGATTTTACTGTCAATATTCAAACAGCTCTTTGCTCCTCTTGTCTGTAGGGTTTGGACTTAAATATTGTAATTTTCTCTACGCGTGAACAACTTGACAGAGTTGGAATGTAGGCACACAAATGAAATTTTATGCATAAAGCTTCACTCACCCAATCATAGTCGATGACTCCTGTTATTTTTCTTGCTTTGAATCAATAACGTGTGTTTATTCTTCCATCGAGAGCTCTCATACAACACGGAGAATTATGCTCTAATCTCGTTTGCTCCATTGTTGTTTGGGGCTTTTTGCTTTGTTAAGCCCCCTTGTCATTAGAGTCTATTGGACTGTGCGCTTTTAGCGTTCCGCGCAGAGCTACAGTAATGCACCTTTCTTACCTACCACTTAATTCTCCGTCCCCTAGTGTCAATATAAAAAAATTTGCCTCAAAAAGTGTATGGCTATCCAGGCTTTGCTTGTCGATAATTATACCCTGGGGCTCGATGATTTTAGTCCCGACAGGAACTTCGTGGTGTCCATTCTGTTCCAAATCGATGGTTGTGCTTCCGACAGTGCCATGATTCATGTTTTGTGCTTCAAAAACTTCGCCTTCATTTGTCGAGATCGTTTAACTATTTATGAAAATTCATATAAGCAAAGTTAGATGCGTTATTTTCATTCGCGAATTTCTTCTGGTGGTGGAACTGTTATCCCTACCAACTCTTTACCTTGATTTATATTTATGTCTTCATCGTCAAAACTAAATTTATTTGCTTGAAAAATACTTCTTGGGTAAAAACCTTCGAGAAATGGTGATAGTTTCCTTCACATGTTTTTCAATTACTGACTGAGCTCTTAAAAAAAATTCTTCTTGGAGATATGAAATATTTTAACTGTTAATTTATCTCGACTCAGTACTAGCTTTGCCCTTGAAGTTGGCTGAAATCTTATAAATATTTAATTTAGGACATAATATTTGTCTTCTTTGTACATTCTCTCCTGACTTTTTAAAGTAATGTAGTGTATAGTTGAACGTCCCTGTTGTCATATACAACCCAGAATTCAATTAAAATGTCGAAAATGCGTTAGTAATAAACCGTAGATTACTGCACCGAGCACAATGTTCCCTTGTATTTACACTATACATATACTGAAAACAAGTGAATTACTGATGATAAAAGAATCGAAAATCATCCATTACCAATACAACGTGTTTCCAAAAAATGTACTCATTCTTTGAATACCCACTAGTCACATATTTATTATTCTTGCAACAGATACAATAATCCTTAACAATGACAAACGTACTTTCATTATTAAACCATTTAAATTTATGTCAAGTACAAAAAAAACGCAAATAAAATAGTATATGAAAAAATTGTCAGTCAGAAAAAGAATAGATTTATTGGGGACGCGCTGTATTTCATCAGTTGAAGTAAACGTCATCAGGAAGACACGAGCTAGTGCACTCGGTAGAGATACGTAGAATCTAAAAGTACCGTTTGAGAAAAAAAAATTCGAGAGGAGAATCCTATATCTTCAAAAACTATGCCACAAAAATTAAAACCAAAGAAATAATTATTTCAATGAAGTTCAGTATTTAAAGTCAACTATAATTGAGTTAAATAGAAATAATTATAATGACACAGTGTAGCGAGAACACGTGTCGAACTTGCCTGACACTGGACTGACAGTGAAACCTGAAGAGAAATGACTTAAGGTTGCATCTCATACGCTGGCACTAGGCGGTGCAGTTGAATATCATGAAACATACGAATATGCACAATTATCTCAAAGTTTTACCAATAATTGTTTTAACCTCATTAGGAGACTAAAGTAGAAAGACCTTGGGCGTTACAACAACACAACCGATAATTAACGCATAAGAAAACTACTAAGGGAATCAATAGGCATCGTCTCAATGCTTCCTAGCCTGTTTCCTTCCTCGGATTCTGTAGGATGTCTTTAAAATGAGCTGAACATTCAAGTTGGAAAATGGAACCTAAATCTAGGAGATTTAGAATAACGATTTGTTGAATAGGAAAAAATTCTCATGATGTATGTAATAATCATCGTTTAGAAAACTTTTATGAGCTGTTGTAACTGATGTAAAATGTAATACTAAACATTTACGGTTAGGTTGATATAACTATTAGAGAAGTTTTTTACACCTTAAACAACCATTAATCATTCATTTTATGCTTTGCTCTGGTTCTTCCAGTTGGTATCATCGTTAAATATTTCCAAGCATTTTTTTTTAAACTATGTAACATTCAAAATGCTCTTCGATGAGTAGAATTTCATGAGATTTGAATTTTTTTGAAATTTGTAAATATTTGCCAATTCGCCCCGGGTTAAATTTAGGTATTTCAATAAATTTAGAATAAAATAGAATATTGCAGCAGGAACAAGCCGTTTGGTCCATTTCTATACTTCTATGATTTTTTATATTTCAAATCACAACCTTTTTTAAAAAATAATTTCCGGTTTTTCCTGGAGTTATGAAAATGATTTTCATCTGGTTCTTTCTATCAAATACTTATTTTTCGTGGTAACACGTTGTCTTTTGGTCTCGAAAATCCGCTGTTGTTTGGGCCTTTGTTTTTCCGATGGCCAAATGTCGCTATTGTGTATAGACACAGCAAAAGCCTCTGACACCCATCATTTTTTCCGTAATCTTACCTTTTTAGGTCTGCATTTCCCGGTCCATCGTCTTGATTGGAACGCAGACTGTGAAACATTACCTACGCTTAGCATAAAGGGCCGATTTTTTCACGTTCTTTATTGGAACGAAAGTTGGAAATGGCCGTCATGGGTCTTCAATACTTCCGTGAATAATTTCAGGACTGTGTCCAAGTAGTATAACACTGCTAGGTTCTTGTTTTTTTCGTCATAACATATTTTTTATATTCTCCCGCTTTAACAAAGTACCTGCGTGTATGAATTGTGAAAGGGCTTCAACGTATGTTTTATTTAATTAATAGAGCTCAACTATTTCTGCTATACCTTTCTCGTTGAACAGTGATTGGTCCAACCTTGATTCAATAAAGTACTCGAAGTTTTCTGTGCTTTTCGTAACTTGCTTTTTCGTAACAGCCATCTACGTGATTGTCACATTCATGCAGTATTCGATGCTATTCTGCGGTGCTTCGTGATTTATCCGATGAAAGCAAATAGTATGATAGAAGCAGTAGGTTTTGGTTTTCATTAATTCGGTTCTTACTTCTAAGTAATACAAAGATTTTAGAATGAACAAATGTTAGAAATCTCTTTATTTTCATTGAAGACGTTTCTCAAACAACGGCCACTTCTCTCAATTAGATCAAAATATTATGACCACATTAAATTATCTCATCCAGAGATGTGCAAGTCTTGAAACTCCTAGATAGGTTATTTCCTGCTTCAGTTTAATTAAGAAATTATTAGGTCACCATTCCAGACTGGCTTGTATTTCAGCTGCTCTGCTGAGTATCCTTTCCCGGTTCCAAAAACAAATTTTCATATCGGCCCTTAAACTCTAATGTGCCGTCATGATTATAAGTTTTTCTGCTGTTTTAGTTTCACTTCTCTGTTCTCAAGTACTGCTCGTTTCCTTACATAGTAATAGAGCGATGATTTTACTAAGTGATGCTAAGGGCTTATCTTTTACGTCAATTTTGATGCCTCATTTTCAAACATTATTCACATTTCACTTGTAGCGCGCAACGTACGGTGGCGTTCCATTTAGAAACGATGCTATTGGCGTGTCTGATATTCCAATCATAACTCTTGATTCTTTACTGCTACTTGCTGACTTCTTTTTCTTTGAAAGAGGTGTCTTTGTAACCGCCGCCTCTATTGACTCATCTGTTAACTCAATTTTACCTCTCATTATCCACTACTGTTTGCTACGATACTTTTGGGACAACAGCTGCGGCTGCACACGACTGCAATCTGGCATGTCGTGAAGCGGCGAGTAGTCGCTAGCAAATCAGATTATCCTGCTGGACAGACACTCTAACTCTGTGCGGTGGACCAAACAAAGCCAGCCCCGGAAGTAAACAAATGACTTCTAGATGGTACTGGACTTGAAGCCGAAGTTACGACGTGCGCAGTAAGTTCACCGAACATTGGGTGCTCCTAGAAGTTCAACTAATTCCGTTGTTAGTTGCTGGTCACGCCTTTACTGATGAAAATGCAACTGTATATGGCTTTCTGACTGTGTTCCATTCGATATGAGGTTTCATCGTAAATGAAGAGGGTTTTGGGCTTTTGGTGGCTGTTATTTAGTGTGATCTTTTAGTGAAGGAAAAATTCATTTATATTGTGAATTGCATTCCATTACGATCAGTCATTACTTTGTAGCATTTTATCATTGTTTTCGCATGGCTTACTCTGTAGGTTTACCTGATTTTTTCGTGGGAAAATACATATTTTTTGAATGATTTTCAATCTTCGGTGAAGTATTTGTTTTTATACATGTTTATTTTAAATGGCTCACATGCAATGAACGAAAAGGTTTATGGCCTATTTGGAAGTATCAACATTCAAAAACACGCCTTCAACTAGCAGGTGTTCGTTGAGGTTTTTTATTATGTTTTTAAGAGTTGTCGATGTTCACCTTAAACAGATGTTTGTATCGAAACCACATCCTTAAATGTTTCTTATACTCATTGAACTCGAATAGTACTCGTCGTACTGGAATAGAATAGAATGAGGCGATAGGAACGAGCCTTTTTGGCCCATTCTTGAGTTAGTACCAAGGACTACTATAACCAGGACGTGCTCCGCCATCTAGCTGAATACGGTAGCGGAGGCCAGTTTACTGACCTCATTTATCCCCCATCTGTCATAGTGCGAACATTGTCGTAGTCTGTCGCTCGGTTTGAATCGGACATTGTTGTTTGTTTCGAGGCACATTGTTTAATTTCTAAGTGGATACTGTTTCTTTACAAAGTTTATTGCTAATTATATGTATTAAAAATGCTGAACAAGTGTGAGGTTGTGAACTGTCGGGGTAATTACAATAAGGAGAACAGGTGCCGCACAGTATCTTCAATGTGAATGCTTCATGTCTGCCTTCTCCAAAACTCACTCCTCGCCCGGCGAAAGTTGAAGACCAACAACAAAGGTATTTTCTTCAGAAGGATAAGATTACTTCATTTGATGCTTTCAAACCTGAACGTAACCTGCAGAAGCAGTACAAGAACTTGATTATTTCAAGATCAAAAGAAAGGCTTGTGTGTTTGTTCATGGCCGACAACTTCAGTGAATGCAGCCTGTCTGTGATTGTCGAAAACAAGCCCATTTTGTGTTCCCCACTAACGCTCAGTGCGTTCAAGAACGGCATTAGTATCACTGTTTAAGACACTTCATCCCAACAATGGTTTGAGATCGTATACTCAGTTCGACGAAACTGTGCGCTTGGCAATGCACTATGACATCCCGTTTGACAAAACGATCCAAAATGTTGTCGCTCTTCTCCAAGATCGCATCAGCCTGTGTTGACACCAAGAAGGAGAAAAAGTTGGTATTTTTGACACGTCAGTTGGAACTTTTACTACAGAAGCAGTTTTCCATGAATGATTATTGTTTTCCTCTTCAATCATACCCAAAGTGTAATTATGAACAGCTCAGAGACTTTTTGGTGCTTCCATGCAAATGCAAGCTGCAGTACATCACTTCATCTATTGACAAGGACCAGGTGCTAAGGGAAACATTTGACAAAGTCCAGACACTGCAACAGAAGAATGTGTTTCTCTTGGTAGATGAAGTACAGATTCGCCCAACTGTTTAATTTTCTGGTGGGGTGCTGAGTGGCATGGCCGAGATCAACCGAGACTGCAAGGCCACTTCTATGCTGTGTGTCATGATGAAGTCGCTGCACAAAGGACCTAGTCTGATGATTCCAGTTGAATTGATATTGACTGTCTCTAGATGTTCCGCCGTCTGGCAAATGTTCTATTAAATGAACTCCACAACCTAGAGAAAGACCAGCAGAAGAAGGCAGTCCTTCTTCACACCTCTGTAAAGAAGGCTCGGTTGGCTGACTAATGGCTGCAGTTTGGTAGGTTTTTGTTTCTATGTCTGTTTGTTTATATGCGTGAATGTTTGTATGTTTGGTTGTTTGCATTGGAAAAGGTTTAACTATAATCAATTTGTAAAATCTAAAACTGCAGCAACTCGGCTTTCTATAAAGTGGCCACTAAGCTCATACAATAATACATGTTAAGTCCGGTTAAAATTGTTATTTCGAAGCATTACAGTGCTTTAAACCATTTAAAATTCACTGTAAAACCTTATTATCCCTTCTATTGCTTGAAAGAAGTAATTTTTGATTAATTTGTCCGATAGAAAATGTTATGTTACTAAGAATGCAATGGCCTCCGCTAGCGTAGTCAGCTATAAGGCGGTGCACGTCCTGTTTATAGTAGTCTTTGGTTGGTACCTAAGTCCCATGCCGTAATTCTAGCCAAGCGATGGTCATACACAAACTGACCACCGTGGCAGCGGACCTCGAACCCGGGTCTTCTTGCATCGCAAGTGAGTTCGCTCACCAGTCGACCAGCCTGGTGGTCCACACTAGACGTGTGACATTGCTGTAGAAGTGTCCAAGTTAAGTTTGAAGAAATAATTAGCAGTTCTTTCGAGTTTCTCGGAGTAGAACTATTGATGTTCGAACTTCACCATGAAACGGAGTTTATGTTTATTAGTTTTCCTCCGCTTTCGATGTAGTGAAGTTTACATGATGCCTGCAACGGCATTACTCATATTTCCCTCGCTATTCTTGCTAATTCTCTAAAGGATCGGAAGAAAATATCTACTGTATTCAGGATTCATTCGTCTACTTACAGTTACCGAGAGCAGTGGACAGAACTTGATTAGCATTTCCTCTTCTGCTCCTTATAAGACCCGAGTAGCATAATTTAACTCCTAAAGTTCATTATTAAAAAAACTATTAATTTGCTACTTCATTTGGTATGATGCCAATTCGAGTTTCATTTTCTTGGAGCTTTTTTTAGGATTTGTAAAAATGCCATTGTGAATGATAAAGAGATCCAGAAAGCTTTCCGACCAGTATTTCTGACGCCATTTTTTCTTTGATATATGTTGGGTCCGAAAGGAATTTATTTGAAAATACAATAGACTCGGTATGATTTGCGAGCTCATACTAATAAAAACGGTTGGTCTACGAGCCTTGCTGACAGGGTATCGTGAATTATTTGGTATTACAGGAGACTGTGAACGACATCGCTTATAAAATCGCATTGCAAAGGGCAGTATAGAATCATATTGTTGTGGCGAAGGGAAGGTAATGGAGCGAAGCAGATTCCACGATGGATCATGAAGCTCTCCGCACTTTCCTCTCAAATTTATGGAGGACATGCTATCGATTGCCCGGTGCTTGGGCGAGGCAGCTGTTACGGCCACCGCAGTGCTTTTGGAGGTCTTACGCCTACATTCGCAGTTGCACGGTGTCGTTATCTTCTTCGTAGCTTCTTTACTATGCGCAGGAAGGTCTGGAGACGCTGATACACGCGGAGACACGCTGTCTGTCAAGTGGTAATTGAAAATTTTAAAATACTTTGCACGAAGTTAAGGTATTTGCAGTTGTTCATATGAGACCTGGGGTATTGAGAACGATGTCTGTGCTATTTGTCAAGGTGATAATTGGAAACTGACACGGAGGGATTTCTGTCTTAATTATAGTACAACCATGGTCTTGATCCAGAACATAAAGGCCCTGTGGTGCATTAGAAAGTCAAGTGTTACAGTAATCATTTTCTAAAATAATATTTTTAGGCGGTTACAGTATAGGTTAGGTAAGGTAATTGTGATGAAGAAATATTCGGCCACAGAACTCGATCAAACTAAGACAGCTTGGACACTTAAGAGTCTTTGGATTGTGGAAGTAGAATGAAATACGGGAAATATTCTTTTCGTATTATGATTTATCGTGGTAATTGTGTTGCACAAATTCTGGGATGAATTACTTGATTCATCTCATTCATTTACCTGGAGCGCTATTTGAAGTTCCATGTCAACCATGAACTTTTTATAATGGATTTTTTCATTAAAGATTAAGAAATTTTGTTGTCCCTCCAGTGATACTTAACTACTTCTGAACTGCATTTTGTATTTTTCTAACATTCTTGTACTCTTTCTCTATTGTTACGCTCGCTGGTGAAGCACGTATGAATATTTTTTAAATAAAAACAAGTTGTCACCATACGCATGACCTCGCTCAATTATCTATTTTAAACAATGTTTCCACTCCAAATTCTTGCTTCTGTTTTATGCCTACTTTTTCAAACTTTTTCATTCCTAACATTTCCCAATGTCTTGAAAAAATGAACCGTATTACCTTTCTAAATTCTAATCTTTCTCAATTCTCATTTGGTTGGATCATTATCATCCGCTTGTTTGGAGCGTGCGTATTGTGTTTTTTTAACAATGGTGTATCACAAAATCAGAACTTCTAGGTGCGTGCGTCCTGCACAAGAAATGTCGCCTAGAAAGGAAGGTTTAGCTGCAGCCTGCAATTAAGATCCCGCAATGTGGGTCTGCTTTTGTACTGTTGGTGCAATTGCTGTGCCTTAGGCTGCATCTCGAGGCCGGTATAAAAAACATGAACGTCAGAGTGAAACTAGCGCTGTCGCAGGGATTACACAACGCTGAATGATGCTGAAAAGTTGCAGAAATATACGAGTTCTTAACGAATGGAATTGTGTAGTTTTCATTTCCGTGGACGATTAAGTTCTGCAAGTGTTTTTTACTGAAATTGATCAGTATGAAAGTAGTGGTGAGAAAACTAAATTAGGATTTAGTTCATTAACTGCCATGTTTTATCATTGTATACCGGAACAGACTAAATTAGAATCGAATTGATAAAATATCACTTCATGTTATTGTATATTGGAGTAGTGCAGCTAGTCGTTGATGGCAATTGGAGGTCTAAACAGCATTATAATTTGGAGATGACATTTAGATTTGGCTTCAAGTTTCCCTGGATGATGACTTTCAAAATCGTTCCTTCTGTGACGTCACTAGTTCAGCTAGTGCTCCCCACAGTAGTGAAGCATTGGTCTGCCTCTCTATGGAGGTGTATTCACAGCGTCTGTCCTCGTCATCGTGCGTTGGAGATTGTGTTCCTCGGAATGGCCAAGAATATCCACCGAAGAATCAGTAAAACTTGTAGCACGAGCCTGTTGTCTCCTTCATTTATGCATAGGTACCAGTTTTATTCTCTTTTTCTTTCGTAATTTCTCGTTATGGAAGCCTGGCGTACACTACGTATCCCTCCTCCCACGTATCCCTCCTCCCACGTATCTTTGTTGTTAAACATAAACCGTTTTTTTAAGTGTTTATACAAAGTTCCAACTTGTAAGATCAAGGGTTCATAATTGGATCCCCGATATACAATGCTGTCATTGCGACGCACAGACTCCCTTCTGTTAACATGTCTCTCCAACTTTTACCCGAATCTCAAGTGAATTGTAATTTCGGTTAACAAGTCAAAATTAAAGCAAAGTTTTTGTTTTATGGCGATTTCTGTAAGTAAACGCAATAGTTTGCTAGATATTTCCATTGAAACGTTTGCTTAGGACGTCTGATCCTTTGAAGTAACTCGACAGATCCAGTAGAGAGTTCTGAATCATTCGACGCATTCATGGGACACCGTGTTCCTTCACAGAAACGTATACAGAGTGTCAATAAAGTCTTTTATAAAATTTTCTCATAAAGTTTCAACAGCACCTCCTTCACAAACAGGATCCCTAAAACACACAAAAGCTAAATGGGATTAAAAACTTTAATAAACACTGAATACAATAGAACAAATCTGAACAAAATATCGTATCAGTTGCATTGTAATAAATTTTTGAAATGGTAAATAGACTTTATGGACACCTTGTATGTAGGTATATCCTAGGACATCAACTACAGAATCGTCATTGCTTGCCACAAGAGCTAGTTAATTTTGTCGTCAGTGATCGCTTTTCTTTGATTCTTCTTTTCAACGATGGCGGTAAGTGCATCGCATGAAAGACTTCCTGCATGGATGTCTTCAAAACTATATCTTTGCACTTCATTCTTCATCTTTCCTCGAGGAGATTCAGGTGCTCTTATTGAAACACCTTTCCGGTCAAAACAAAACGAACACGTATTCATCACTGAGCAAGAAATCAGTTACATTGTTTACTGAATGACTAGTTGGACGTTATATGGTATAGATTCATGGAAAATTACAACTTTCTTTCATTCCCAAAAGCTTGAAAACACCTGGATTGACTCCCGTCGACTCTCAAGTTGGTTCAGTCCTCCACCCTTGTGCGCAATTTGGGAGCAGCGCGCGGCTGTGTGTAAAGCTGGTCGGGTGTCGGTGATGTCGATCGCGCCTTCATTTGCTGAGCGTCGAGTTACGGCATCTGACACCCGCCTATTACTCGAGTGAAAGCTGGGCTCTGAAAAATGCACTGCCGCAAACATGACGGCGACAACCGTAGCACAATTTCCGTTAGGAACGAGGGACTTGAAACGTAGCGATTCCCGAATCGCAGCCCAGTAGCTTTCTTCAGTTGGTCTTTCCGCTCGCAAGCAGACTCGCTCACCAGTCGACCAAGCTGGTGATACCAGTCGACCAAGCTGGTGATAGTTTTGTTTTTTACTAAACTAAAACTAATTAAACATTAGTTTTGTTTTAATTTTACAGACGCGAAAGTAATTTTCATGAATCCACGGAATTTTCCCATACTTTTGACGCTGAAAATTTAACTTTTTAGTTTCTCCCACGTCTTACAAACTACGAAAGTATGTTAGAGTAGTGAACCTTTTACTTACAACTGTGTATGTACTTGGAAAGCAGTCCAAGTGTTGAAAAAAAAAACTTCAGAAGTGTGTGAAACGCATAAATAAATGTGAACATTACATGGATGAGATAGGCCTACGGGTCACTATTTCAAAAAAATCATTTCTCGTTTTATGCGAATAAAATCAATTACATAAAAAAAGCATAGCTGCTCAGTCACAACTATACATTGGAAAAATCTTAGAGTGGCGCAATTTTGAGTAGCAAAATTACTTCTGGGGTACCTTTCAACAACAAAATTATGTAACTTATTTCTTCCAGAAGGGAAGTCTCGTCAGTATCGTGATGATTCTTCATTGTGGAAGAGCTTGATAGATTGATGTGCAATAAGCGTGGCTCTGCGCCGCTATCACAGCGAGGTTCCTACCCCCCTTACTCCTAAACAATGTTTGCTTGCCCCCCTTCTGTGATTCACCCCCTCTCTGTGATAGACACGAAGGGGAAAAGGAGCAAAGGCCACTTGCTCACATCAACCTCTTGCCAATACTTCTTTCTTCTTAGTTTCGTTACTCGCATTTTTTCCTGTTCTATGAAGTTCCTACTTTTATTGTAAATGAGTTAATTTCTTTTTTCCTTTTTTATTCCGAATTATTTATAACTTCCGTTTCTTGAAGTTTCCCCTCATAGTTTTTAATTTTTGTTTTAATCGTTTTATTACTTTGATAACGTTATCTTTTTCAAGCCTTAAGAATTGCCTTAGAAGACAGCGTTAAAATTTTACTACCAACTTTGTAGAAAATATTTTCTTCAATTCCTACTTTGTAACTGCGTACTTCTGCTACTTTTTCCTCCGTTTGTTTGATTTTGTTTTATTTTGATAATCTACGGTCGATAAAACTCATAGTTAACTTTTGACTGCATTGTCATTGTTTCCGGATGTCCGGATAGAGTATTGTCAAAATAAAAATAAAATTCATAAACCCCATGAGATTTCAATGTAGAAGTAGAAACTCCATATGATTTACAAACCATGCAGATTGCAATACAAGACACTTCATCATCCACCAACCATATGAATTCCAATAGAGGTACTCATTTTTGTTTTAAAATCAAATGGATTGCAACGAAGGGACTTATTACGATGGACAAACAATGCGAATTGAGACGAAGAGACTTGTTGCGCAGGACCAGCTCATAAAGCTTGCTTTCTGCAGAATATTTTGAACTCTCAATAGCAGTGTGCTTCTCTTAGTTATTCACGGCTTATATCACTTATAAATGTACTAGACTGTGTTCTGTTTCATTGAGCGAGCATTTGTAAACCATCGTAGGATAAGTGAAAAAATCCTTTCACCACAACAGATCTTCAGTTATACTTGAAGTTTCCAATCTCCTCTTAAGAGATCTTTAATCTTTCTCTTTCTCCTTTTGCTCTTGCATCTGTCTTTTAACGACGAGACCGACGTAATTCAGTCTAACTTTATCACTAAATCTACGCAATTTTTCATCGTATTCTCGTAACTTTTTTCTACTGTTACATTAGAAAATAAACTTCAATCCGACAACAGAGTCAACGGGGATGGTAATTTTTGCTAGAAGGTTATCGTCAGTTCTTTCATTCTTTTCAGATTTTTGATCTCATTTTTTATGTGTGTCCATCCGTTCATCATACATCTAAGAATGTATCATGTATCCTTTGCATTATTCCATAATCTCATGTTTCCCTGATGCATACAGTGACAGTTAATGCGTTAATAGTTAGTAAATCCTTAACGTACATTGTCTCTAAGATTTTTTCTGAAGGCCAAAAGGAATCATTCGACCCACCAAACGCGCCCACACATTATTGCAGGTGTGCGGTAAAGTTTCTCTGTCATCATTTTGTTACGCCATTTAAAAATCGACTCCTGGATCCTTTGTATCTCAACAAGTTTCTTAGGTTACCGAAACTTTTTTATAAATTATTCTAGCACAAAAAACAAATCCCCTTCTAATGCTTTACTCCAAGCGCACACCACGAGGTGTGAGCTGCTAGGCCTGCAGGAGGATGGCTCACTGTCACTCACTTTAAACCACTTGAGTCCATTTCCTGGGGCACCCTAGTCATTTCAGGACCCTTGCTTCCTCCATTAATCTTTGTTGGCCCACGTGTGCGCATCGTGCGTAGATTTGTGGTCCATTTGTTCTGTACGATCGAATTTATTATAATCCTGTGAGTGATGTCCTTTCCCTTCATGTTATGGTCATTCAATTCGTAGTAGTTTAATCCCTGGTAGAACTATGCTCTAAATGACGCTCTTGAGCTTAGCTCAGCACTCCGCAAGGATCGATGGAATTAATTTTCGCTTTGAACTCGAGTAGTTATGCTGATTGTCTATCTTTTTCAGGTTTTTAGTGGAATTAGTGTCGTTATGGGGTCTTCCTGAGAATGTCAGTTTGAACGTCTCCATCATTAACACAAGCTAAAACACGGGAATGAATCATTTTGTCCTGGTAGGGAACGGCGCAGTGTGCAGCTTAATCTTTGGGGATTTAACTCCAGGGTAAGTAGCTTTGGGGATTGTCCTTCAAGCAGTCTTTAAGACATGGTGCTTTTGGGAGTCATGAAAGGAGAAGGCGAATGACGTCTGTCCTCTTTGGAACTACACGAGTATTCCAGCAGCAGCCCACCAAAATTTCAGCAACGCTGGTGGTTAGAAATTCTTGAGAGCTTAGAGCAGGGTCGGTTAGTAACTCATGTGCTTTTTGCGTGATGATTGGTAGCGAAATAAATTAGAAGCATCTCTCTCTCTGTAAGAAGTACGCTGTTTTTTTAAACGGCTACCTTGATGTACAGTATAGTGGGTAAAATCCAGTGTATGTCGTGTACATGGAAAGTAACAACACTCCAGTGTAATTCATAGTTTGGTCTTTTTCTTCGTCTTGGGGTCTATTGTAGTATTTTCATAATTTTACAGTTAGATGTACAACTGTGTTAATAATAATTCCTCGTTTATAAAATTAGTATCTAGGCGATGAGTGAGTATCAAATTGCAATAATTAAAATGAAAATGCATACATCTATATATATCCTATTCATGTTCAAAAACCATAAAAATTTTGGTACAACACCTCTAGTGAAATGGAAGCAGAACATTCTTCGGTAGTCGTCTGCCTCTAATTTAGAGCGGAGTTATAGATTTTCCTCCGTATTTTAGTAAGCAACTGTGACTTTACAAATCTGGCGACTATTCTCAAATTTATTCTCCGGTTCGTTATTCCTACTAATTTCTCAAACTAAGAATTTTGTGACCGTCTGTGATTTGACAAGCTTGACTTTACGAGGGATTCAAATTTCAATTTAGGTTTACCGAATTTCCTTCATGAAAAATGTTCAGTGTCCTAGGTTTTTACGAACGCATCATTTAAATATTCTTTAATAAACGAAATCGTTGCCCCATTATGCTATAGTAATGGGAATTTTATTATCTGTTTCCATTAAAAATGTCGCATTGACCATTTGGATGTTTAATTTTTACATCAATTTGTTAGCATTTAGACCAGTTTCTGCATTATTGTAAAAACTCAACTCGGAAAATTTCCCTCATGTAGAACGAGCAGCTGAACTTAGTTTGGGCATCTTTGTGGAGATTATTTCTTGTTATTCTTAGTGAAGGCAAGTTCTAAAAAACCTCACTTGCATAACTGTTTATCTTAAACTAAAGAGCTAGGATCTCACAAAGTGTGACTGTTCATAACAGTGGTTCCTAAACTGGGGACCGCGAGAGTATACACATTTATCACAGCAAATACATGTATAAAGTATATGCATCATAAAATACATTTATGCCCCTGAGTATGTTGTTGGGGACTGCCATGAAGAATAATTTTAAAAATTTGGGAACCACTGGTTCATAATGACGTCAAGCGTCAGGATCTCAGTAGTGTGTCTGTTCATAATGAAACCAAGCGTCAAGATCTCATAAAGTATGACTGTTCATAATGATGTCAAGCGTCAGGATCTCACTAGCGTGACTGTTCATAATGAAGTCAAGCGTCAGGATCTCAGTAATGTGTCTGTTCATAATGAAGCCAAGCGTCAAGATCTCATACAGTATGACTGTTCATAATGAAGCCAAGCGTCAGGATCTCACTAGCGTGACTGTTCATAATGAAAGCTGTAATGACTTCAATGATCTTAGCAAAACTAAAGCGTGCACTGACCATCGTGTGGGTGATCAGCAGGGCGTGCTTTGTTTATCTACATCGTAGGTGCGCTGTATAATTTTCGTGAGGTTATCTCTTTCAAAATTACGTAGTCTGTGCTACAGGATTTGTTTCACTCGCAGTTCTTGTAATTGGGACTATGTATCTTCCGTATATTTTGCGTCTGGTAAATTTTACTGACAACAAGTTCTACCCTCAAGTTTGATATGTTCGTACTTTTATGAACATTTTCCTGTTGGCGGAGGTTAATGTCGAGATATTAAAGTGCTACACTAAATGAATAACAAGTAGAGAATATAAGATACTTTGGACGAGTATCTTACCGTTATCTGATCCAGTTATCTTACTGATAACTGGTCTAGTTATCTTACTGATAACTGGTCTAGTTATCTTACTGATAACTGGTCTAGTTATCTTACTGATAACTGGTATAGTTATCTTACTGATAACTGGTCTAGTTATCTTACTACTGATACCTGGTCTAGTTATCTTACTACTGATACCTGGTCTAGTTATCTTACTACTGATACCTGGTCTAGTTATCTTACTACTGATACCTGGTCTAGTTATCTTACTACTGATACCTGGTCTAGTTATCTTACTACTGATACCTGGTCCAGTTGTCTTATTGATTACTAATACAGTTTTTATTAGATTATGTAGAATCTTTAACTAGTAGCATATATCAACAGCCTTGTGTTATTAAATGTAATGTTCAGAAATCCAATGTGTACGCTAATAGAAATACCAAAAGATCTGTCGGAGAATTAGAACGCACGCAACCAGTAAATAATTATAAATTTCAGCCTTTAATGAACGCAAAAAACAACGTATATTTACGCAACCAAGATTCATTTAATAGTTGCGTGTCACGAGTCATGTTATAATTGTGTATTGTTGAGTCGTATAATTATTTCCTACTACGAGTCATATTTATGTAAACCATGAGTCATATCACGGTTTTTATCCGTTATCATACTTGTTTTTACCCAGATTTATCGAAACTACTACAGTATTTTCATCATTTCACAGTATTCCATTCTACAGGGTGTCTCAAAAATATGTACTCACCCTTTAACCGTTGCTAACATGCTGTCTTCTTTGTGTTGCAGGTGTGAGGTTCGAACCTTTGCGAACATGATTAAATGTGATTAAAGAATCATGTTCGCAAAGGTTCGAACCTCACATCTGCAACACAAAGAAGACAGCATGTTAGCAACGGTTAAAGGGTGAGTACATTTTTTTGAGACACCCTGTATTAGTACAGTCATTTTTATCAAGACTGTTTTCCTATATCCACCAATCAGAATATTTTGTGCCATTGCACAGTCCATCCCCCAAGACTGAGGGTCATGAAGTTCACCCCTTACTACAGGATGTGCCTCACTGCCTTAATTGATGAATGGACGTACAACCATCGGTGTCATTCAGTCTATCCGCACCCAGCGCTTCACGAAGCACACGAAAATCCTTACACGTTTCGCATATGAACGTCGCTGATTTTTTTGCTCTTTCAAGGATGTTAAATAAACTCTATTGATTATTGATGCGCAACCGGCTACATTTATGAACTTAGTGTATACACATCAACGCGTATTTTTTCAACCCTAAAATGTGGAACACAAAGCCTTCCAATTAATTATGCGTTTATGAACTTAGTAAAAAATATTGGGATGCTTCTAGTCCCTTCCAAAAAAAACATTTCGTTGACCGCGATCTTACACCTGCAGTCAACGCAAACTTCTTGAAAGGGATTCAAGGCTTCCCAATTTTTTCCGCGAGTTTATAAATGCATTTTCTCTACGAACATAATTTGAGCTGGGCAAGTAATGTGGTAAAAGTTTCACGCACTTTAGGTGGTCAACACTACTAGTTCTCTTCCTGCACTGGCCTCAGGAAAACTTTTAACCGTTGCCGACAATGCAGATACATGTTCGAAGCAACTTTTTTGGCATTGTTAGCAAATTTCTTGTCATTTTTCCTCTCAAACATGAATAGTTGAAATTTATCACACCACTACTTTGAGGAAGTTTGTGCGTGTGATGATGATACGTTCATGCTCATACTTTCATAATTTTTGTGCCTTGTTTGGTTCAAAGAGTTTGACTAAGTCCCAGCATATTTAACGTCACAAAGCTTGCAAAAACTTTATGGAAACAACTAGTCTCAGAAGCATGACTTTTGGGATACCGATGTCTCGTATCGTCAAGTCGAGGCGTAGCTCGTGTACTAGAAGCTATAATACCACTAATAATAATACCAATACATGTGCAAGAGATTTTCTTGGGTTCAATATACTCATATTTTGTACAATAAAATGTGCACTAATTTTTAATTAATTATTATGGAATTCGCGTATCAGTGCCATGGCACGTACCGTAATCATAAAATGTTTTAATTTTAACTCACACTTATCAATTACTAGAACATGTTGCTTTCTCATTCTCATCCTTATAAAATTCTTGAATACGGTTTCATGGTTTTACAATTGTCCTCCATTCTTCTGTTCGCCGTAGAATTCAACTGAAAATTCACCAACATTTTTATCTTAATTAGACATTCCAATAGTTTTAGCACCAGTCGTCTCTGCAGAACTCATAGACCTTCAGCACACACATAAATACTTTTTTTCAACCCGAAAATAGGGAGCACAAAGCCCCCAATTATACATACTTACACACACACCCTTCCCATCTGCTGTAGAATGTTCGAAGCCTAACCCAACGTATTCCTTCATCCAGTTAGGGCCTCAAAATCGAGAAAATGGATCGCGTTTTCCAGAATGCGAAAGAATTTTCCCTGTTATGGTCGTGTCACTCGCAAAACTACCATTTAGTTCATCGGTTTCATGCCTTGTTTCTGCGAGTCAAATGAACTTCACCAGGCTCACATTTTTTTGGAATCGACCAGTGTTGTGGTGGAAATTTAGCGTGGATGACCCTAACTGTGTAGACAGAGGTCTTGTTAAATTTACAGGAGGATTTGAATCTTTGTCACGCTGTGAGTCGATCCTGTATTAGTCTTTTTCGTTTTGCAAGTTTACCAGGAATATCATTAGCCAACTAAAAAAATAAAATTTTATGTCATTATTATCAGTAAAGTGTGTAGAATGAATACATTTTCTTTGCGTTGTCATTTTATTTGAAAAGAGATTCCCCACGTCCATCGTTGGCTGACAAACAATTTCATTCAGTATTTTTTTTGGCTGGAGCCGCTTACCCTCTCCGGTCGACAACTGCCCCCCATTTCCACCTCCCCCACTTCCACCTGCCCCACTTCCACCTGCCCCACTTCCACCTGC
>VCRD01004458.1:0-35314 GCA_006783055.1 Trinorchestia longiramus
AAGTATTTACCTCACACCAAGCTAGTATTTGCCACCAAAGTATTTACCTCACACCCAGCTAGTATTCGCCACTAAAGTATTTACCTCACTCCCAGCTAGTATTCGCCACCAAAGTATTTACCTCACACTCAGCTAGTATTCGCCACCAAAGTATTTGCCTCACACTAAGCTAGTATTAGCCACCAACTCTGAGACGAATACAACACGGCTGCCTCCGTATTTCATGGTTCAGTGTGTTTTCTTCGCCCAAGTTCAGGCAAGCAAGACACTGCATGTCAGTTACCTTCACCAAACAACGTAGAAAACTAAGCTTACTCGTGCTGGCTAATCAATCATCAATTCGTGCCTTGTGTTTTTAAGACACCATCGACAATATCCATTATTACAGTGACAGTTTAATAGTTTCGGTTTTTAGACATAAACAGAAATTCGATTTAGCAGATAATTATTATGAGTGAAAACCGTACAAGAACTGCATGGCTTGCGGTTGTGTTCGTCCCTGCGGAACACATATTTGTTCCGACTCAATGGTTGACAAAAAATCCTTTGATGACTGTTGCAATTCACGGGTAGTTGAGGTAAATTTATCGACCGTGAATTATCATTGAGGAAATCCATCGGGTTCGGCAAGATTTGTCACGGCTTCAAACCTGCCTACAATGTCGACACCCAACATCTGGAATATAACCTGGAAGACATCGACTACCTCAGCCTCGACAACTGGAACTATCGGGGATATATTGAATTTCATTTGCTCTATCACTGGATTCATGTCTTGAGTCGTAGAAACATAAGATGTCTCAGTAGCGTGAAGTGTTGTGAGCGTGAATATCAGGATTTCCGTACCATAATGAAGAATATATGATGTATCATAAATTATTTGCTTAGCCAAATAAAAGTCAGAAGTATAGTCAAAATTGTAATTAAAGTAAATCATTTTGGTTTGACATAAAAGGACATGAAATGAAATCAAATGACTCGTGTTTTATTATTATGTTAACAGCTACATACCCACTAAGGGATTACGAAAATATGACGCTGATATTGATCTTTCCTGAACTCTTTCTCCTGAGCTTGAAGTCGATGTTAAGATGTAAACTCTTGATAGTTACAAAATTTACGTAACAAGAAATGAAATTATTGCTGTGGAAGTCAGAAAACTATAACACTAGTTTTACTCAAGAAAAAGTGTTTCTTGTCCCTGATTAAATTCCCTATTGTTTCGATATCATTTTTGATAACGATTATTGACATTACGAAGATTGGCATAGTAGTTTCAAAAGGATTATAGTCATTTCTAGGAGCGATATCAATACCTTGAAACAATCATTGCCATTTAGAGACGAGACATCATTGCCCGAAAATAATCATTTCAAGTCCTCAATATCATTTCTCGAAGCAATCATTGTCATTTCAAGTGCTTGGTATCATTGCCTAGAGACAATCAATGCCATTCCCATTGCTTTATATAATTGCCTCAAAAACATGATGACGTCTGGGAATTATTAAATTCCTTCAAGGAGACTCGGGAGATTCCAAATGAAAAAGAAATAAAAATTACTGTCAAATAAACGTTGGCTGACTCTTCTCGGTGACAATTTTGGTGTCATCAAGAAATTACGGGGCGTCTTCCCTCCAATAATAGTGATTCACGCGAAATTTTTGTGGATCACAGCAGAAATATCACATGATAACATTAGGATAAAATGCTGAAGACATCCACAGAGTGGTTTCAAAGACTTCAATTTTTGCTCTTAGTGAGGTACCAATTTATTAAAAAGTTTACTTCTGACGTTTTTATCATTTAATGTGCGTAACATGCAAGTGATTTCAGTAGTTTTTTGTTGCACGTGTGTGCTCGAGGGAAGAGCAATAATCACTTGATATTATTAGGAGCGTGAATTGCAGCTCAGGTGCGGGTAGTGGGCGTGCTCACGGCAACAACAAGGCTTTTTTAAGATCTAGGATGTGTTTCAATGCTTGTTCTTTAACTTGATCGTTTAAAATAAATGAAACTAGGAACATTATTACTCAACCTGAACGCAATTTTGCAACACGTGAAATTTTATGAATAGGAAACTATTTTGAAGAATAGGTATAAAATAGTTAGCCCACAAAGAATACTCATAATGAACCAATTATGCTCCAAAAAAACACCGATCATGTCACCTCAAAACCTCGTGTATAATGAACTCAAAAAGTGATTTGAAGTTTCCTTGCAATTTATAGAAAACACGACTATATTTTGTTTTATTAAGGGTATAATTGTTTAAAAAACGTGTTTATTGTGATCGGTCAGCCTGTGCACTCCAGAGCACATCAGGGGGTCAAACAATCGTGATTGCTTCGTACACCCCAAAAAAATTGTACTTCGATTCACAATTTGTGCAAATCCACTGAAAATACACCATCGTTATGCTGAAGAAAACAATGAAGCTATGGAACATTCATTTACTTTACTTACTAAAGACATGATCGCAAGAATATAAGTACGGTCGGACTTGTAACTTTACTCCACAAGCCACACGCATTTCCTTCTTTATTTTCTATGTTTTTGTCTCTCTAGCAAGCGCATGAGCGTTGTTGTGTTCAAGTGCCTGCATGACGAGCTCCTTATATCGCGTTGTACACAAATCATTGATCAGGGAACCTTCCAAGTATTGGTGTTGTGGGGCGAATATTACCCAACAACTTGTATCCAAGAACTAAAATGAGCATATTTACCAGAATTAACGCCCTCGTACCAGTAATTATTTTTATTTCAAACCATTGTAAGTTAACGCTAAGTGAGTAATTAATTGTAGGTTATTATGTATGAAACAACAGCAGCGCACGCATACACTGCATAACAGCGGTATTTTTCTAACTAACATAAAAACTATAAACCTTAATTTTGAGAGCAAAGACTAACACATCAAACCATGGTTTATGCTTGAAATACTACACGAAGATTTGCTCGTATGACTCCATAGAACACCAGAGCCAGCTATCAGTCCAACAAAGTGTGAACTCCACCCAGTAGCCTTGAGCTTTTAATTTGACTAATAGTGCATAAGCACGTTTATTATTGTTTTATTTACTGTTGTTGTTGCCATGTTGTGCGTATAAACTAAACACAATTATTTTGGCTTTTTCTACGAGTTCGATTTATGCATCAGACATTGGTTATGAATATTAATGAATTGAGTGCAACGAAAAATGTATAAGTTTAACGTTCATTACGAGACAAGTATTCGTCTCTTTGAGCAGCACACAAAATCGTGAAAACAGACTCTTCGAGTACTTCGTCCCAAGTGTGTATAAAATTATACCTGGTGCCTGTGTTGATTTTATTGATGACCCGCTCAAAAAAATATTAATGCATCATTGAATGAATTAACTGAGTATTTTGGTTGTTGAGATAAGCTCCTTCTTTGCCTCCTCTTTTTTTATTTGCCAGTCGGCGCCGCCTTTCTGAAGGAGTTTTCATATTGAAGGGGAAGAAGGTTAATAACGCTAAAAAATAGCGTATGTTATAATAATCTATCGCCTTTGGTATTCACAATACAATACTTAAAATACATGTACTGAAAATTAAAACCTGTAATACCCCATGATAATTCAATGTTTAGGATCCTCAGTTTAAAAAAAAATCATCTACCTTTCTCATAGTGCGTGACACCCAGCATATATAAATATACATGCCAAATATCCCTTTTTTTGTCAAGCATACATATAAATATAGATATGGTCAGGTATGTAAAACGATTGTACTCGATAGCAAAGTGCGAATAAAACGGCGTTACAGACAAGGCTGTGTGGTTCTTCATACCTTCATTCGAATCACAATGAATGAGTTTATTACTTACAAATATCTTACAAAGCTAATTAGGATTCAAGCCAGAAAAGTATTCTAGAAAAGTTGAAAGTTGCGTTGAAGTTTATGTAAAAAGTGAGACATTATATAATGGGTCATTGTGGGAAACTAAAAACCAGTTAGGAGAAAGCAAGATCCCGTTGTTCAAGTCATGGTGTTTGGAACGATCTACTGCGCAGGAAGTGTGTTGTCTTCTTGCTTCTCTTTTAAATTTTTAATGTTGCACTCCTGATAGAGTGTCAAACCCTAGGTCGAAATAGTTGCAAAACCGCCCCTTCGCTCGGCAATAATACACGCAACCCTCCATACCTCTAGAAAAGTTAAAAACTGGCTCAATAAGTCCGTCTTATGACAGTCTTTACTACAAAACGACCTCACATACTAGGCATCCTTAACTCACCTGACAGCAAGTACACAAAATAATTTTGAATGATGCTTAGTTGAGAGTGCGATGATTCTAAGAAAGTTCTGGATATCTGATCACCAGAAGCCAACAAGTGTCAGAGACTTGAAGAAGGAAGCAGTCACGCACGGTTGCCGGAGGTTGACTTGTCTTTTGGAGGAAATATATGGTTGCATGTAAAAGAGATTTTTTTAACAGTTAAGAAGCTTGATATCAATATAATTGTAGGTTAACATTGTGGTAACGTCAGTATTTTACATCGAAACAACCTTATCTGCATTACAGTTTACATATTTCACTTTACGGAAGAGGTACAATAAATCTGTAATGAAGTGACGTACTTTATGTGCAAAAACGGCACAAAGTACACAGATCAAAGTACTCTATGGTCAACCCTTGTACTAAGAGGGGACGAAAACGCTGCTTCTTTGTTCAAACGGACCATACAACGAAATTACCGCAGCACTCTCTGATCTTCGTTTACAACTATAACGATACTTCGTTCGTATAATAAGATGATAACTGAAAACGTATGAGATACGACGATTAATGTGCTCTTCCGGGAAGCTCTTTCTTGTGGAAGACAAATCAGATGGTGGCCGGATAGGAAGAAGAATATTGTGTTGAGTTTTTGCATCATTTCTTGCCCGGAACAGTCATTCCCTCACGCAAAAAATTAGCGAGTTTGACAATTTTATGAGAATTCCACAAGTAACTTTTTCATGGTGTCAAATATTTCATGTATGCATCCAGCGTGGCAAATGCAAACCCAGCGTAGAAAATCCCGAGGTATTTTCGAAAAATGCTGCATCATTCACAAGGAGTTACTATTATACAAAAATATTCTGCATCAATAGTGATTTGACGTCGGCTTCACAACGCCTGCTTGTCGTTCTGCAATGAATACAAATAATTTTTCTCTCAGTGAATTTGAACAGCAAATGACGTGGCATATTTATGCATTGCTTTCTGCCTGCTTTCCTTTGTCTTACTTACAGTCGCTATATTGGCAAGGAATTTTTTATTGACGTCGCATTATCATGAAAAATGAACACAACTCTTCATGTCAATCATAGTAAAGAATGTTTTAACTGAGTAAATTGATCGCATGACGTTGCAGGAATTGAGTTCCACACAAGAGGGACTACAAAATAAAGCACACTGGTAATGTCACTCCAGGTATGTCAATCATCAGCACGAACTTAATTCACAAGTATTCTTAAATAATTTCCATGTCATTCATTTCATATCGATCAGAAAATACGATGCCATTCACCCAAATGGCTCCAGTAACTCCAACGCTCAGCTAATACGGTTTGGCTGTTTAAAGTTCGCGTTAGCTCTCTCATCAATCATCGTTTTAGCTCCCTCATCAAAATTCACGTTAGCTCCATCATCAAAATTCGCGTTGGCTCTCTCATCAAAACTCACGTTAGGTCCCTCATCAAACTTCGCATTAGCTTCCTCATCAAACTTTGCATTAGCTTCCTCATCAAACACGATATTCCAATAGAAACAGCTCGAATTAAACCAGACCATCTTTCCATCTTTTGCAAAAAGTTCTACAAAAAGAACTGATGACAATTCACATTACTCGTCCTTCATGCACAAAAACTAGGCATAATCTTAGGTATCTGGAACCCTTTTATGGAACTGGGCTGCCTGTCGTCGGTGCCATAATGATCACGCCCACTGACTCAAGCTTGGTGTTGTACCTGAAGCTGCACGACTGAAGAGCATCAGGTAGCGCTGAGATCAAATCACTGACGAGCATCAAGCAGTACTGACGAGCATCAAGAAAACACTGACGAGCATCAAGCAACACTGGCGAGCATCAAGCAACACAGACGAGCATATAAAAAACACTGACGAGTATCAAGCAACATTGACGAGCATTTAGAAAACACTGACGAGCATCAAGCAACACTGACAAGCATCAAGCATCACTGACGAGCATCAAGCTATTGTAGAGAACATCAGGTACTTGCTTTTCGTCACACTCCTTCACAGTGGGGATACACTTTGAAATTCTTAATTACAGTTTACATCATCATGCAAATAAATAGGCAGTATATGCCTACAGTTTCAGTTAATTCAGTCCATTATAGCATTCAGTTCTTAATTTTGCTAGTCTAGTTTACGAGTAATGCTCATTCAGTTTATGTACAGACCAACTAATCTAATTAACTGCATCATACAGTCTATTATTAACTTAGCTTAATGAATTATATCAAATGATCTATAGTTCAACTAGTCTTAGTCAAGAATATTTAGAGTTCATTCTTCGAATAGGTAAACATAGGCATGCCAGTTTGGCATGCAAAACTTTGGAACACAGTTTACAAAATTCAAAAGGGCGCTGTAATTGTATAACAGCTGCCGGTTGTAGACTTGCTTCCTGAACGAGCAGAAAACGCTGGTAATGTTGGATGATTTGTTCATTTTCCTACACCATAAATTCACAAGTCTGTAAGGACGTTCCACAAAAGTTATTTCAATGAATTTATTGGAAACGCTTTGATAATAAATATGCTTAAGACAAACAAGGATGTTTACGTTTTCTTTCTCATATTTTGTTTCGAAATTGTGAACAGAATTTGGTTTTTGACTGAGATGAAAGTGTTCTTAATTTTTAAGGAAGAAATATGAGAAAAATGTGCAAACAATGAGTAAAAATGTGCAAACACTGCAGTTTTTCAGGCACATATTCATCATCAATGCATCAGCTATTAAGTTCATCGTTTTGCACAACAATAAGTTGAGAAAACAAGTAATCCTGGGATGCGAAATGGCAATAAAATGTGAAGATAAATTCTAATCTTGAATTTAACACGTTTTAATTGGTAATAAAGCGATAAGCATAAATTTTCTGAGTACCATATATTATACCGGAATTTGGAAATAATCTTGAATCAACACATATTTTTTAAAGCTGAAATTTAGCCACAAGGGTAGAAAAGCCCAACTAGCGTCTTTCATTCTTTTCTTTTCTGATCGTTAATTCTATAAATTCTTTAAAAGACTTCACAATAACGATAGAAATGCTGAGCTCACTATTTTATCACACCCATTCTCTCATTCTGTCGAGCTCCAGCAAGCAAATTTCTATTTTTCAAGGCGGTACTCTCAGCAAAACGAGGGAAAAGCTTCGGCATTGTCCCGTTAAGTGTGGGGAGCTCAAGACATAGACGTGCTCGGCAGGTCTTCGAACCGTCGAATATGAGAGCCGTCGAGCAGGCTGATTTCCTGGCCCCCAGGGCGGTGTACTGGGTCGACCTATTATCCGCCCGGGCTCCTCGTTTCAGAGAAATAAAAAAATGAAAAAAACGTCTGTGTAGAGACGCCACAATTCATTCACCCGGGAAGCCAGTTTCACTGTATAACAAGTAATGAAAAACATGGCGTCAATATTTGAGTAAAGATTTATTCGGCCAACGAACCCGTTTCTCGGAATGTGACATTCTAGAAAGAATGTTAAATCGTTGGCATTAATAACATTATGGATGCGGTTGCACCAGACAAAAACTATTAATACCATAGGCATCCTTAAAATAAATTACTCTGAAGTATCCAACAAGACAGAATACGACATAAGAAAAATTTGATACTGTGAAAATAAGAGAAATAGAAGCTATCTGTTGAAACATTGTACTGCATAAAATATGAAGGAAGGTTATGGCGTTTGCTAGGTAATTCCTTAAATATGATGCATCAAAATTACCGTAGTAAACCAACTCATCGCTTGAAAATCAGAGAATAAAAACTAAAACTCGTAAAAATATAATGCAGGAAAATTATCATGATGGACATAAAATTACCCCAACTGGCAAAAAATTACTAACAGTTCCAACAGAATTATGATGTAAGGGGCTATATTGGATCAAATTATTTCATCAAATTCTTATTTCAACTAAATAAATGATAGCAATTATAATTTAGCATACAGCGATTATGATAATAGCAAATAAAAGGGATTATAATAAATTATACAGCAATTTTAATAACAGTGAATAATAGTGGTTATAATATAGGATATAACGATCATGATAATTGAAAATAACAGTAATTATAATATCGTATACAGCGATTTAAACAATAGTAAATAATGGAGATTAATTACATGTCTTCAAAACAGAGTAGGCAGAACTTAAGCATGGCACGATGTATTCAATAGACGATACAAGTTTTCCTTTTTTACACAGAAATTTCACTCACAAATTGCAACAGAGAATTCATTGGTAACGAGAAATTTGTCGTTTTTCATTAGTGATTTCAATTGAATGTCAACACAAATAATTCATTTTTAATGTACCTGGCAAACTCATTTTGCCATTCGAAACACGAGTTTAATTCTTGTTTCAATTATATATCTACATTCTGAATTTCAGTTAAAAGATTAGAAAGTTTCCACTGTCCTAACAGTGAATAAAGAAAAGTATTTCTTTACGCATGTTGATATACACATAGACAAAAGATCTATGTGAAGACCGGTGCGCGTGTGTCATGTTCTCGTATATTGACAGAATATGAAATTCATCATATATGAACACACTTGACGCAGTAACTGTAGCAAAGAAATGAAGGTCCAATGGAGCTATGCCTACAGGAACAGGCTACGTATTCTGAATCAGAACCCAAGGACTCGTTTTTTGTTCGTACATAAAGTAATACCCGCAGGCATTTTACTCCCACTGACATCTAACCAGTGTACATGTATACTTCTAAGAATATGACCCCTCAGAGAATGAGAAGGTTATCAGCTCCTTCGCTACACGACATTAAATTTTTGCACAAGACATGTTTAGTTCACTAGCCTTTCCAAGTCGGCAGCCCCACACATGGCGCGGAAAATTACCACAAAAATTGGGTTTAAGGAATTCAAAATTTATATAAATGATAGAAACTAAGAGAAGCACCCCATGAAATCCCATCTTCTCCCATGTCAGCCTACAATTGCAGACCCTATTTATACAAATACTTGTGTTTGCTGGCATCAATTCATTGTCAGTGAAACCTCAGTGCGCACTTTTAAGAGTTGAATTTTGGCTTCGTACTTCCTTCATGAATATGAAACTGAAATTTAACAGTCATTCAAAAGAGACTTCAGATAGTGTTAATATCTTGTTATCTAAAATATTATTATGAATTCAACCTGACATCTTAAATGAAACAACGACAGTAAAATCAAAATTCTATTCTACATACTATTACTAGTGGATATTTCGGAGTATCAAAAGTGAAAAATGTCATCACCATCATGCCCATAATCTCGTGCGAAAAACTGAAGACCGAAGAGTCTTATAGCAGAGAAGGTACCGTCTGCTTCCTAGGTACCTTCCCAATACCTGAAGAAAAATTGCCTAGCATCCTCTCTCGAACTCAGGTATGTAAGAAACAGCGCTGCGGAATTTCCTATAATTTTAGAAGCAGGAGCTCTAGGGAGGTGAGGTGCAGAAGTCGGCGGTCGCTGGTATCGACCGAGATCTAATCTGAAATTCGTTCGACAGCCTCTCATTACGGACGAAATTTAAACGAGGTTCCATAGCCAATTCATCATTTTTACTGGACAGTTAGCCGGCTCAAAACGTTTCACTAAAAGTAGAAGCTAACAACTACCTTTTCATTTCAACCTCACTTCAATGAGCACAATCAGTCTTTGACTTAAGCTGCCGTCGTGTTCACAGTACGCAAAGTTAACTTTACTTGTTGTGAACATGACCTTGGGTGGCTCATGCAATAATCGTGTTCGCAGCGAGAAAAAATTAACCTTGCTCGCTGTGAACACGATTGATAGCAGGACCCAGTGTTGCCGTCAATCACTAGAGATTTAAAAAACAATTAATGACTTGGTACGAATGAAGCATAGGACAGAAATCATTATACATATATAATATTTGGGACTAGTGGCGACTATGAAGAACAAGAAGTATAGCCTCCGTTATTACATATGTAGAGGTTCAAAATATACACTATAGCACATGACACGTTAATTTTAAGACGTCCTTTGAAGTAGAAGACTTTCATTACTGCTGACATCTCAACAAATGTTTCGAAAGCGTTTCTGAGCTGTTAAATAAATGAAATACACTCTTTTATCAAGGAATATATGCGCCACTAAATTTCAATTTCGAAATAGAATTTTTAATTCTGGTTTTAAAGTACAAATACTCTATCACGAATCCAACTAGTAAGTCCTTCAAAATTGATTACTTAGATTCTTAGAACATTTACCAAGGACATTCCTTTACCTCGAGTTCAGTCTCGCAAAATGGTTCGACGGTTGCGCTCAATTCCAGCCACCGATGTGAAAAAATTCCGCCAGATTAAATTAGATTCCTCTGTAAATTCTTCAACAACCGGAACGTTAACTTAAATTCACAGAATTAAAGCTATTCGTAGAAAATTTCGCTGCTACATTTTCACTATAGGAACTGAACTTTATCGACAGACATCAAATGTAACAAAGAGAAACAAAGAAATTCAAGAACTTTATATTCAGGTGAAATTACAGTCTTAAATTGAATGCTTCATAAAAGAAATCTTATATTTTGAACTCAAAATTATGAGTAAATCCTCGCTTGTATAAGATCCAGCACTGATTACATACAGCAATCTTAAACAATAAAAATTTAGAATATCGTTTAAAACAGCATACATATTTTATAAATACACTTTTGTCTGGTATGCGTACTTTGAAGTCACTCGTTCTCAGTTTTGGAGTCCAGAGTAAACGGTGCAGCGCGCCGTCATGAATCAAAGGAGCCTAAGTCAGAGTTGTTCACAAAAACTTGAGTGGTCGCTTGCTACAGAGGCGCGCAAGGCCACACGGACGTGAGACCGGTTGTGTCGGTACTGCTGCCTGGCCTCTGTACTGGCAACTCCTGGGATCAACAAAATAGATAAAACATCGGAGAATTGCACGTACTCTGTTAATTGTCTCATAAAAGTACTGTAGCCGAGGCTCAACAACAGTCGGAACATTGCACGTGCACAATTAATTGTTTTACGGTAGTACGATGACTGCTTATGGTGGTACGTACATACAGCAGCCATCGTCAAAAAAGGTGCAACAACACTCGGAACATTACGCGTACTCCGTAATCTTTGTTTTATAGAAGCACAGGAGCGATTCTTGAAACGGGTACTCTAGTGGGAGTGTGGTGCGTGTTACGGTATTTACTGTGTAAAGGCACTGCAGCAATTGCGATAATAGGTACGACACAAGTAAGAAAACTACGCATCTTGAATTAGCGATTTAGTTAGATTGTAATAGACTTGCAGTACGCGTAAGAGCAGCTTAGGTAGAAGATGTGCATGCACTCAGAGATTGCGCTGTTGATCAGGGAGTTGGTTGTTTTACGAGATGTTGCAGGGCTCACCAAATACGCACAACACCAGCTGGGGAACGTATTTAGCATAAAGGCAGATCCCTGTAGAGTATATGAATCTAGGAACTGAAAAGTTTGGTTGCTTTGTAAGAGGTGCGGGGAAGAAGACGCATCGCAGTTGCAGCGTTTGCAGGAAGAACGCGTAAAAGATAAATTTTTGACAACGCACAGCAATAGGTCTGGTGAAATACCCAAAATTAGTTACGAATCCAAAACCAATGATGAATAAAATGGATCAGGCGTGGATGTATCAAGCTCTCGTATTTTGTTGAGACAATAATAATCCTGATACGTAAAATCAGCGGCATGTTAAAAGTATAATTGGTGTAAGGTATGAAGTGGCAGACGAAATTTGGTAAAGAGTTCAGGAAAGCAACAAGTAATCCTGCCACTAAAAAATGCAGCGTTAGGCACAACATTGGAAGTGCAGACTGAGATGCAGGGTAGTGCAAACTGGGACGCAAGGTAGTGCAAACTATGACACATGGTGGTGCAAGGTAGTACAGACTGACATGCAGGGTAGTGCAGTGTAGTACAGACTGACATGCAGGGTAGTACAGAGTAGTACAGACTGACATGCAGGGTAGTGCAGTGTAGTACAGACTGAGATGCAGGGTAGTGCAGGGTAGGACAGACTGACATGCAGGGTAGTACAGACTGAGATGCAGGGTAGTGCAGGGTAGTGGAGACTGAAACGCATGGTAGTACTGACCGGATGCAATTTAGTGCAGAGCAGGGCGCAAGGTATTGCAGGATAGTACAGAACAAGGAGCAGCGACTGTGTTAGGAATATATGTATAATCTTTATATTGTAACGCCGTGAATCCCTACAGAGGCGATAGATGTCAGCCACTGATTTTTCTAACCAGCTGAAGCCCAGGCAAACATCTTTGCCTACATTTTTGACGTACTGTCTAGTTATGAATAAAATTTACTTCTGTAATAAAAATTACTCCAAAATGTTATTGCTAAACGTGGTGTGAGTCGGCGGACACACCGAAAATTATAAAGTACGTTCATCCATTCAATTGATTCCTGGCGAAAACACTACGATACAACCTCAAGGTGGTACTAGTGGAAGACTAGCAAACAAACTAAGAACTTCCACATGCACCTCGATTTCAGGTTCAATATTATTACCTTCCATGACTAAAATGATCGAATTTGAGCTTGTAATTTTCAATCGTCTTTTTTCTTCGATTGCAAAAATCTTTTCTTTCACCGTCAGCGGAAATAAAAGTGTTAGAATCGACAATAATTCAATACAGCCAAAACATACTAAACTAGTGTACCCGTGCCATCAAAAATGATGGCAAATCTAGTGTATAATAAACACTTAGAATACAGTATTTTTGAGCCACAATAGAAGTAGTTATAGCCCTTCGTGTCATATCCTAGATACAGAAATTCAGCATTACTGAAAGCAACCGCAAGCTTGTGTATGTATATTATAATATGCAATACCCCGCCGAACTCCCTATCCACGATACGGACTCGAGTATATAAGGCTCTGGATCTCTCTAATTTTCTTGAAAGTGACTTATTATAGTGCACTTGTACAGCGAAAATGAGTGAATTTATTTACCAGTGAACTGAAACCAAGACCGCCAGAGCTAATTTCTTCCTATCTATTCTTTAGAACGTGACACGAAGCATATAAATAAATAAATAAATAAATATATAAATAAATATATAAACACACGACGGTCATTTTTAGTATTAGATTTCAACAAAATTTTCCTAGAGGAGGTCACTATTTGACGTACCACGCATCTTTGATACATTTATCAACAAAATAAATATGATAATTCTCAGAGCATCGATTTTCGTACATACATTTTAGAGATCACTCTAAAAAACAAAAATATTCGTTGCGAACGAAATGGCGCGACAGTAATCTTTCATTTAGAGGGGAATTTTCTTGCACAATGTCGAGGTTACGCATTGCACTAGATAGTTCCCGTGGAAATTTCACGGTTTAGATTTGAATAATTTTAAATTATTATATAGACAAATGTATAAACGATTTACGACGAATTATTGCGTGTCAAATAAATAAATATAAACTCAACTTTTATTTTGTATCTTATTTACCGGTAACACGGCCTTGACAGTACCCTTGAAAATTTCACGGTTAAAAAAGTGATAAAATTAATGATCTATGAAATGAAATAAATTTTTCAGCTTTTAGCCGTGGTACTATCAGAACCTGAATACTTTTCATGAATATATACAGAACTTCCATTTTGTATCTTATTTACCGATAGCATGGCCGTGTAAGAAAAGAAAGCTAATAACAGAAAAATAGCGTATTTTATGGTGATCCGGTGCCTTTGATATCCACAATACAATGCTTATAATACAGGTATACCCGCTCTGATTTCAGTTCAATAATTTTTCTCCAGTAATAATAATGGATAACAAGTAATGGGGTGAACACACACAGAGAGACAAAGAGAGATGTAGATACACTGTTTATTATATATGTAGATTTTACAATAGTTTAAAGTTCATCTTTTGTTTGATTTGCCGTTTGGTGGTTTTTCGTTTGATTGGCCAGTGGACACGGGCTTTGCGAAGAAGTTTCTACATTGAAGGATGTGTCTTTGGTATCCACAATACAATGCTTACCATACATGTATACTCTACCGAATTTCGTCCTATCTAAATCCTAAAGAGCGTGACAGAGAGACGGACCAAGCAAGCAAGTAACAAACTGCGTTTTATTATATAGTGGCATGTGCAACGTTGGAGTCAAACAATTTGAAATAAGTTGTAAATAATTTCTCAAAGAAAAAAATAATTAATATGGAATGATGCACGTAATTCAAATGAGTCAAATCGTCAGGCTGCTATGAATGTTTGTCACCCCAACGAATAGCTTAAATTAACGGTAACGTTCGCATATGCGCTTACATTTTAACACATCCTACGGTAATGAAAAAAATACTTTAACCTAATTTAGATTCAATTGTGTAACAACTCCTTGCAAAAAAAATTGATTTTAAAGTCGTGAAATGATATGGGACTCAAGACAAAAGTGTAAGTATTTCATATGACAAAGATGAGACTGGTGTGCTGCGTACTGTAATTGTAGCGGGCTGAGAGCACCGAGCACCGCGCAGTTTAAGGCTGTGATCAACGCACTGATTTCCAAGAATACTCATTATGATTTAATCTTTGAAACTATGAGCCAGCTACTTACTATTCATGAGGACGCTATTAATCTACTGAATGAATAGACAATTTTAAATGATGAAGCTTTGGCTTTAGGTTATTAGCTCTTTGAATCGTTTTCTCTAGAATTTGAAACCAAACAAGATATGAAATAATAAGAGAAAGAAATAACTTTTGTGGACGGTTTAAATGATATCAAATACGATATGTGTCGAAAAATCTGGCTTGTGGTCTTTTCTTTGCATCTAGAAAATTACTTTCGAAGTCTATCAGCTGGCTTTCAGGGAAATAAAGTCGTTCTAGAGTCTTCGAAACATTATGGCAGTCTAATAAAGAACGCAAAATAAAGAAGCTGTGACGTGGAAGATTATTTACAGCCAACAAAACCTGTTTGTCATCTGCTCAACAGATTGGAAGATTTGCCGAAGTTGTATAAGTCGCTCGGTAAGTTTTCAGTAAAATGTATTTCATGAAGTTGTCGTCAAAAGAAAATCATTAGGGCAATATGTACATCGTAGTGCTTATAAACAATCAACTGCTTAATTATTTGGTCGGAAAAGTAGCATACACACTTCCAGTTTTGTTTTTGAAAGAAATTAACATATTCTTCGTTCGAATATACTCAATATCCATTTCATACCTCCACATTCTCAGTTAAACATCAACATCGCAAAGGAACCAAGCAGCAAATAATTTGATAAAAAACAATATTTTAAGCCCGTTAATATTACTGAGTTTAACTTAAATGCTAGATTAACGTGAATATTTATCTGCAAATTACTGTAGTATTTTCGATAGTCGACGAAAGTTTTGATTATTTCGACCATAAAGGTGGGCTGAGAAGAACGGCTAAAAAAATAGATATTTATTCTAAAAGTATCAAAATGAGTGTTGATTTTCATGAAATAATCAAAAAATTTTTAGAATATGACTGAGTAAGAAATTGTTTAAAAAGTATTACATATATTTCCGTAGAGCAGTAAAATATGTGGTAGCATTTAGTTGACTGAACACTTTGAACTTAACAACTCAAATGAAGACCAAACTCTTTTTCAAAACGTGCGAATATTGAGAACCTATATATGTTAATATTGAGAACGCAAATATGCGTATATTGAGAACGCAAATATGCGAATCACTGAGAATACAAATGTGCGAATATTGAGTACAAAAGATACGAATATCGAGAACACGAATGAGCGAATATTGATCACGCAATTGTGCAAATACTGAAAATGACTTGTGGCCCCGAATTATCCTCCATGCTGCAGAAGATCAGCTCCTCATCAGCTCTCGGGCAGGCAAGCGCTGAAAAATTTGTGATGTGGTCTATCCGTCCTGCGAGCTCCATGATAATGCGAGCATCATTATTTGACAACACGTCCGTATTTGGGAGCATTAGCTTTACAAAGCTGAAAACTCCTGTGCAATGTGTGTCCTAGGCTAATTTTTGAACGTTATGGTTGCTGTGAGATAAATTTTGCTGCATTAAGATGATCGCTTCCGTTTTTTATATCCTGTTCTAATGAGAATCATGTGTGCCTTTTACATGGGATTTATTATTGAACCATTCATTGCCTCGCCCTTTCAGGCTAGAAGATAGAGCAAAATAAATGTGTATTCGGGAACGATTTGTTTCAGACATTTGTCTCCTCTCTTTACGGCAGTGAGTCCCTAACACATGAAATTACAAATAAAACTTAGTTAAGTATTAAGAAAGAGAAAATGTATTAACATCCAAGTTGTACGTTATTTTGCATGTAAATGCAACTGAAAATTTCATGCAGACATAAATGTCCACTGCATTTACTTTACTACTTCATTAGGAACGCAATAATTTTTTATGTTTTTCCTAACAAAAAAATATTTGAAACATAAAGAGGCAAAAAATTTTTAAGTCAATTAATTTTCAGATTACAGTCTTAAATATCATACATTGCCGTGTGGTGGAGCTACGTATAACATCATAATAGACTAAAGCTTATCAGGGAAAATTCTTATGCTTGCATGAATTACAGCTCATCCTCAGATACAAACTCATTTTTCACGATTAGACGCAAAAATCAAGTAATTGCTAAGCATTTTTTTTTAGCTTGCAAATGCTGTGCTTCCATTGATTAACAAAGTTTTAATTAACACTCTGGCGTTAACTGCATTGTAGAAGACCAATATAACACGGTTGGTCAAGTTGATATTAAACCTTAAAGAAATTCTGCAAAACACTTCCAATACTTTGAAATAAACCCGTAGTACACAGAATTACAACATTTGCTCCTATAGTCTCGAACTTTTAACAAAAGTTAAGATTGCTGGAATGAAACTCGTCTAGTCACGAGCGCGCTTCTCTGATTTCAACAACAGTCTTCAAACTCAATCAATTCGAAGTAAACAATAAACAATCATAAACGTAACCTCATTTTTCATTTGGATAAACGATTCATTTTCAGTTGACTGTTTAGAGAATATTAGATTCCACTAAACATATTTTAATCATACTTACGTACAAGTAAGTGCTTCGTCTATATATTTTAACAGATAACTTGTGAGCAGACATCATTCGCCAAATGTCAAGTCTTGTCCACGTTTCGATCAACACTCCGTGACATGGTCGTCAACATTTGACCGTACATTCGTGCTTCAGGAACAAATCCTCTACTTTTCTGCTCCTCCCTCTTCGGATTTGCAGGACCAAATCCCATTGCAAAGGTTTTCTAATTTGAAAAGTTATTTTTCACTCAATAAATACGCGCCATGAAAGGCCCCTCCTCTAATTTGCAGGAGAATTTTCTCCATTCGAACGCTGAGGCTCATCTTGTATGCAGACTCACGGCTACGCAAAGTTCATCTTCATTAATATTCAGAAATCAAACACGAGAATATTTTCAAACTCATTAATTTCATGACAAGCTTCTTCAAATGGATCAAAAATAGCGAATGTCCAATACCTTCTTAGGGGTTGTCGAGTTGCAAGAGTTAACTCCCTATCAAAACTGATCAATCTTCCGCTAACAACATAGTCAGTCATTTTTCTTAACGTAAAACTAAAGCCTGCTGTTGTTACCTGTGAGTTGAATTAGCCCTCAAATAAAAGATCACGACACACTGGCATTTTAAATGTGATAAAGTTTGGTTTCACGGGTCCACAAAGCGAAAAGCAACTCACTGCGCAGTTGAAAGTAGGGAACTTTAATTCAAAAAACATCATGTTCAAACCTACATTTTAGAAAATTTACAACAATACGTTATCCCATGCACTCAAAACATGAAAAGCAATGGCCTACATAACGCAGCAGCTCAGCTTTAGTAAGAGATAGATAGGTGAGATCAACAACACAAAGCAACACACAACAACACGTACCAACACACAACACTTAGAGACACACAACACATAACACGTACCAACACACAACACTTAGAGACACACAACACATAACAACATGTACCAACACACAACGAGCAGCACAGCAACACGTAGCAACACACAACACACAACAGCACGTACCAACACACAACACTTAGCAAAGCACAACACATAACGACACGTATCAGCGCACAATAAGCAGCACAACAACATGAAGCAAACACAAGCAACACAGCAACACCTAAGAACATGCAACACGTAGAAACAAATAACTCAAAACAACACGTGCCAACACACAACACGCAACACAACATGTAGCAACACACAACAAGCAACATAACAACACGTAACAACGCACAGCAACACAACAACACGTAGTAACACAACAGCACGTAGCAACACACAATAGGCAACACAACAACACGTAGCAATATACAGAAAGCAACAGAACAATACGTAGCAACACACAACAAGCACCACAACAACACGTAACAATACACAGCAAGCAACACAACAACACATAGCAACATGCAACAAGCAACACAACAACACGCAGTAACACACAACAATCAACACAACAACACGAAGCAATACACAGCAACATAACACGTAGCAACACACAACAAGCAACACAACAACACGTAGCAATACACAGCAACATAACACGCAGCAACACACAACAAGCAACACAACAACACGTAGCAACACACAACAAGCAACACACCACGAAGCAACGTACAACACAACCACACGTAGCAACACACAACAAGCAACACAACAACACGTAGCAGTACACAGCAACACACAGCACCACGCAGCTAACAGCAGTAAGAAGACAAAGGCTCACGCACGACTCCAATGGCCTAGAAAATTCGCAGCGTAACGGGACATGACAGGTTCGAAAAAGAAAGAACTATTGTGCATTACGGATCATAACTGTTGTTTGATATTGGTTTGAGGTGGCAATCATAGCATATGTTGTTCTAAATTTAGGCTGGCAATCGTAGTTTATGTTGCTCTGAGTTTAAACTGATAATCGTAGTCTATGTTTCTCTGAGATTGAGCCGGCAATCGTAATCTATGATACTTTACACAAAAAACTAATTCTGAAAGAAACTGTAATATTTATTGCGCAATACATGAGTTACTGACGCGTTCGTATTTGCATTCCCAGAAGAAATAAATAACACACAGGATTTTGTCTTATAAATTTGAATTATGGGTTGAAAGTCACTCATATTGCATTTCGATTGACATTTTTCACTCCTAAAAAACTGGCAGTAAATCCACACATTGCTTATTATTTAGAAGGCGATAATGATGTATAAAACTGGAACAATAAATCAGAAGCATTGGCAATAAAAATACGTAACGGAATGTATTCAGTAATTTTCATGTCCCTTAATATTTCAACTTAGGGCATAAATTATCGAAAAAATTGTCACTAATAACAAAAAGAGACGTCATATTTGGCAAATTATTCTCAGTAATCAAGTGAATAGGAAATTTAAATTCTCATTCTATCAATCCTCCCTCAGTTAACAAAGGTTGTACAGGGTTTAGAAATCTTAAATAAAGAACAGTAACAACAACACGTAACTTTTCTTCATTTCCTTATCTTAGGAGCTAAATTGAAATTATTTAACCCTTTCGATGCTATTAGGACGTGTATATCCCAACAGAGAGCAAAAGCCGGATCGAAAGGGTTAAGGAAATCCAATTGCATCGCTTCGTCGGGAACGTGCTTCATATTTATTATAATGGATGACTAACTGAACCCATAAAGATTGTTAAATTATTACATGAATTGAACTGACTCCCTGCTTAATTATAGGATCCAATAATTCATTGAATAGCTTCACACAGATTTTTGGTTTGTTTATGATATGAGTAGAAGTCTGACGCTCTAAAGTTTAATAAATGTATGGATATTTTCTCACGAGGTCATTATTTCCTTGCTACTGGGGAATAGACGACAGGGTTAGTGGCAAACATTACATGTTAACAAAGGTAAATATTACTAATTCGTAGAAGAAAATATTAGGAATTAAAGAATGTGAACATAAATAATTGGTAAAAGTGAATATTAGTGGCCGAGGCAATATTAGTCGGCAGCAATGATACAAACAGTATTAAAATTTTCCTCATGGCCTCCTAAATTAATGCCCCAAGAGATTTTTTTGCTACGACTATTAAGATAAATAAAATTCGTAAATTCATTCACGCCACTACTTTGAAGTTATGCTATCCTTTCATCTATTTAATTTGAATAAATTCTTCAAACAAATACGTACGCTCCGCCCCGGTGCGCAATAGGGTTTCCAGAGAGCGAGCTTGAAAAAAACATGGACGTCATTTTTTAAAATTAGTCGGCGACTAAACTTGGAGAGACCGAGACTTTAGGCTTGCTTCTCAGCGGCCTTTAGTATAATCATGTAAGACAAACGAAAATCTAAATGAGTTTAAGCTTCGTATCAGGATACAAATTTTGCATCCACAAACAAATTACTTTTTTACTTTTAATCTCAGTGTGATTTCAGCCAGGCAGTTTCGCAACAACAAAATGCCTTTATGTTCCAGACGGATGGACGTCACAAGCCTGACATGATGCTTGCTTGCTGCTTGTGTGGAGCCGCAGGTGTGTGCATATACTTCATATATTTTACTAGAGATGTACTGCCATCGTTGCAGTGGAGTTAGTACGGTTGCTGCTGCACTATTACGCGGTAAATGAGCGGCGCCGACGCCTATGCCGCAAAATATCGCGCTCGCCCTACGCTCATTATTGCTAAGTGCAACTATAATGAATAAATTACGGGACTGCTTGAAAAAATGCTGGAAAAATGCACACTTCCACTGTAGTCTGCTTGAATGCTTGACATTTTTAAAGTGATATATCCTGTCTATTGCTGTTGCGGTGATGCTAATATGTGAGTAGATTTATGTCGTAATTTTTACTGATGTTGGAGGATGATCAATAGATATCTGATTTCAGTTCGTCCAAGTCCCAGCCTAATAGTTGAAATAAATCAATATGGTGAACTCATACAACCACGTTTGTCATTTAGTGAAGGTCTTTATTTTGCAGACGATAACAAAGAGTAGACAAAAAACTAACTTGTGAATACATAAAATATAATAAATCAGAAATGAAACTTAATTACAGTAATATGGAGAACTTAACTTGACAACTTAATGAAGCCGTACAAGGAGCTCGCAGCGCAACTTGACATTAGGCCAAAATTAAAAAATAAAGAGACAAACTCTCAGCTAAGCTGAGATACTAATTTTTAAGAAAGATCAAAAACGTTATGAGTAAAAGCAAGAACATTATGAGGGAGAACAAGAACATGATGAGGAAGTACAAAACCATTGTGAGGAAGAACAAGAACATTGTGAAGAAGAACAACAACATTATGAGGAAGAACAAGAACATTGTGAGGAAGAACAAGAACATTGTGAGGAAGAACAACAACATTATGAGGAAGAACAAGAACATTGTGAGGAAGAACAAGAACATTATGAGGAAGAACAAGAACATTATGAGAAAGAACAATAAGAAATACGAACGAAACTTGGAGTTCTAAATAAGTCATAAGTGCAAAACTGAACGACGCACAGAAAGCAGCAGGAAATGACAGTCCTGAAATGACTTGAGCAGCGGAAGCTCAGCATTACGGAGATGTCGACGTAACGATGCTAGAGATCGTAACGAGGAATGGGGATTTTTCAGTCCCAGGGACTGGGATTCGCACACGCTGATAATGAGGTACAAACATAAAGTGCATGTCACGGTTCTAATCAAGATGATAACAGTCATCGCCGGAAAAAAATCCTTTCCTGAAGGAGATTATAGTAAATCTATACGACATGACATGAGCTCAATAATTTAAACTGCAGGAAGTATAAAGAGCAGTTCCAGCGAAGCAGTTCCAGAGTGAAGTATAATACAAGTACAGTTCGTCATGCTTTGAATTGGAGCGCACACACACACACACACACACACACATCAAACACGTTTTACCACTCAGAAAGAAAAGTAGCATAATGAATGGTTCTGAAATTTTACGGATGAAGTTTTTTTGTGAGTTGTCCCAGAACACAACACTACACTTTAGTTGTAGCTGAGTTGAACGTGACAAACTTTTAAATCATACTTTGAAACCTTCCTAATTTACAATATCATAAATAATATGATTCATACACCATATAATTTTTAATTATGACCCATCTATTCGCACATGTGGAACTCATTATACCATAGTAGTACTTAAAAAAATTCTAAAAGTTAAAATGATCTTTATTGCCTAGTTATTGGGATTTTGGTTCTTTATTTTTAATGAATGAATTCTCAAATATTTATAAAAGGCTATAACTTTTCTTGCACATTTTAATAATTTTTTTCTCATGAAAAGAAAGTTCAGAGATAGGAGCTCCCATTTCCCTCCCTCCCCAATTTTCCTAAACAGTCCATGAATAATTATTATTGATGAGCGTTAATATTTGCCATGAGAATGATTGAAACTTCTCTGAAATAATTTCTGCTAATATCTCCTTGCTCACAAACTTCGATAAAATAGTATATTTTGGACAAGTAATATTTTGGCTTCGATATGAGTAACCCAAATATTAAATTCAATCCCACAACAACATTGATCAAGGATGCAGTTCATATCAAACGAGTGCTTAGAAATTACCTATCAAGGAACAAATGTTGCACGAATGAAGCCTGCACACTGTAACAAGTAGCAATTATTTTTATTGCCCCTTTAGAAATTGCTTTATTATCGGAATAGGTAACTTTTATTTGAAGATTTATTATTCTTTATTTCCTACCGAAAACAAATATTACCTCAACGTTTCCATCCGAACCGTTAACATTGGTAAGGAACTGCAAGTTCTATTTATATTTTCAAAATAAATTTTGACACGTGACAAAAAATTTGAATTCGTGACTTCATTACAGTCATAGCATGACGTTACCAGACGTAGATACATAAATGCAATTTTTCAGTAAACGACTCCGTACAGCCACCTAGCTCAAGACCAAGCTTCTGACAGTATTCCCTGTTGAGACAACAGCAACCCTGAAGATTGTCTCATTTCAGTCGAAAACTGGGACCGTTAATCCAGTCCACGTAACATCCAGCAGATCACTCACTCCTGATCCAGCAATACCTGGTGTGTACTCCAATAGGAACAAGGCCTTGTACTCCGGGCAATAACCTCGCTACTGTACAGAGCATGAGGCCCACAATTAATCAATGAAGTGCAGGATTTACCGAGCCGTTGAATTATTGCCGTCTGGAGCCCTGCATGTCGGCGTCCTGCCCTGTCGGGCCACCATTATTGCTCCTGGACACGATTTATTTGATGGTGGTCGAGCGAATAGAAGTCTTGCGAGGTGGCGGAAGCAATAATGTCCTCTTCTGAAAGCTTCATCGTCTTGGAATGTATTCAAAATATGCATGTGCAGTACCTCAGTCATAGGAGGGAGGAGCAATGTAATTATTGAAATAAAGCAGTTCACCAATAACGCTCAATTGTGTATTTTACCTCAACCAAATTTTAAGAGGTTCACTTCTTCCGCTTCTGAAAGGGGTAGGATAGATGTGGCACTCTTTCTTCAGTGACGTGGACATAATGATGATTCTTAAACTACTAAATTGGAGGATGTCCCTTTTAGAACCAGGTGTACAGGTCACGCACTACAATCGAAGGCACTACGTTTGATAACAAACATAAGTCGATTGCAAGTTTATATCTCTCATTGGATTCACTGTGCAGTAATCCTTTGTTTGTAAACTTCGTTCATAAAGACTCTGAAAATGTGAAGTATGCCGACGATTTAATTTGAATAGACAAAAGAAATTTGTTGGTTGCAGGAAACTTGGAATTTTTCTAAGAGACTAGAAAGTTTGGTCACTTTGCTACCCCAATCCAACTTGACCCAACTTGAGTAATACCAAAAACCGATATATCTTACTGGTCCTAGATGCGCCGGTAGCTCAATAGTTGTGGTATCCTGAATTGCACATTGTTTACTGAGGAACAGACTCGAAAAAGGACAGACCTGCAAGATCCAATAGACCTCCAAGATTCAACACACCTATATGATACAACTGACTTGATAGATGCATCAGACTTGCTGTCGTGATCTTACCATTAGTAGTGCGGTGCAAGACGACCATTCTGGAGTGCCTGAGGCTGCTACGTGTGGGTGTATGTCTGCCTCCCAGCTTCTTGGTGACCAGGCTACACGGCACCGTCGTCGACAAGTTGTTTGCTTGAGACGGCGAGCGTCGCAGCGGCCGAGCGTGGCCGCCGGGAACCTGCACTCGCCCCCACGACGACTCGCATAGCGACACCGGACGCACTCGGTCCTGCAGGAAACATAAAGAATGTGTGATAAGTATGTGGTGGACACGCTCAGTGCTTGGGGCTTAGTATCATGTGCTTGAATCCGAATTTACTTCCGCACTTTTCAAGTAGTCCGTTACTTTTTTTATGTATCTCTGGTGCTTGCTCTTGGAGCACCTGTGTGTGCGTGGCAAGCCGTGATGAATATTTTTAGCTAGCTATGAATCAAATTTATAAATAAATTTCATTCTTATTAAAATTATATCAGCTTTGTAGAATTACAGCCAACACGAAAACTTTTGCATTATGATTGCTACACAATTTAACGCCATAAGCAAAGAAAGCTGGAACGACATGAACATTACGATATAAATGTTACGAGCATGAATGTCAAGTCCAGACTAGAAAACTGTTGTCATTTCTTGAACAAAACGAGAATACACTTCGCTGTAACCACAAGTATTTGCTGCTTCTAAGCATATTTTACAAAACTTTCGCTCCTATTCTATGTAAACAAACTCGTGCTAAGCGCATTAAAAAATTGGGTTTATAGGTTTTATACTTGTGTTGTGACGAGAAAATCTTTCATGAGGCAGAAAATACACAACATTGACGTTCCAATATCTCATGGACAATTCTGAGCCTTCGTTTCTAATTCTGAGTTTTCATTCCTAATTCTGAGTCATTTCTGATACTGAGACCTCATTCCTAATACTGAGTCTTCACCATACTCCACTTAAGGTTAGGTTTGAATGAAGAGGAAATGAACAATAGCCTATTTTTCCTACCATGCTTGTTTAGATAAAATTATGCATGAATTTATAGTATTCAATGATTCAGGTCATGCAATTTTAATCGTCTTGGCATACAACCAACATCACAACAGTCCTTCCATTAGAGGAGCTGTTCTTAATCATTTCACACTCGTAAAATTTCCAGAGCGTCATGAAAAAATCTCGCAAATCATTTGGACATTTCTTCAGCTAAAACAAATACCAGGACTGCTCTATATTGCCCCTTGAGACGTGAGTTATGAACTGGCGTGCTCGTAATCAAGGAGTCTGAATGATAGCCTCCATCAAACACAAGGACGAAACTATGATTTTTGTGAAAGCCATGACTTCATAATACTTATACCCACAGTCAGTTTCTGACACTTTCTTTATATTAGAGTCTAAAGGAGGTTTTCAGCATTTATGTGGCTGACATTTTGCACTTCATTAAAACACGCCGTAATCTCGTCGTAAATTAGTTATGATGCTGAATTTGTAATAAAAATCTTTGCAATCATAATTACAGGCACACAATACATTTTCCAGTTTGCGATTTTTACTAGAGCTAGGTTATATAAATATTAATTGGAAGTATATACATATAAATACGTAAATCAGGTTGTCCTATCAGCAATTGCTGGATAAAATGCGATACTATTTTCAAACAGTAAGATATATTCGTGTACTGATGGCTATACATGTATTTCAAATATAATTATAAAACTGCCACACTTACGAGGCATATCTATCGAACGTTCATTACGGCTGTACATTTACTGGAGTTGAAAGCAGGCAACAATGACCTTGAATATTAAGAAGGACAATTTTAAACATATTTTCTTTAATACAGCAGTTGATCAAAGGAACACTTTCCTGCGATCCGTTACTAATTGTTGAATCAGCATTGACGAAATTTAGCCGACTTTATACCACTTATGTCGTATATAGTCTGAAATCAGGCATTGACTTTTAACTGACTGACATCGTACAGTTTGTTTAGCCTGGACGTCATTGGTACCCACAGAGCGATGTAAGAACGTGCGATGCTGAATTTTCAGGACAGTATTACACCAAAACTTTACATTATTAATAAAAAATGTACGTCTTTAGTGAGTTCGTGCTAAGCATTATTTTAGTATTTTCTTTAGCTTGTTTTGTTAGCACTCAATATACGGTTCATGTTTAAATTGTCGTTAGCCTTAAATAGAGAAAAGAAATCGAAAAGAATGGTAAATTTTCAATAATTTGCTTGAGTCTCCTTTGATTATTACAAACATTCAAAGTCAGAAGCTCGTGCACACATTCATTTTCCTCGAACATTAAGAATGCAAGAGTGACAGAGAAACATCAGCATCAAATAATTCGGGGCTTTTAAGAAAGTATGTAATCAAAGGAGCGCCGGATATTAAGAAACGACCTCGAGGACTTACTTTAGTGCGTTTTGTCGTAGCCAAGAATATTTTTAAACATTAGAATTCAGTTAAGTAAAATAATGCAAAGAAGAAGACAATCTATGTAACTATCACAATTCAGATAGCTAAAATTAACCCATTAATGCCAACTGATAAGTCAACTTGCCACATCAAAAATGTTATATACTGTCAATACAATATCGAAAACAGCAGAGTAGGACAATGTAACTTCTTCAGAATCGGTTTAGGACTTGCCTCGTTGTGGTTATATTCTATTGCTAATAATAACTTTCTCAGTATTGAAATTCTATAAGTTTTTTGATGTGGCAGGTTGACTCGCCAGTAGACATTAATGGAGTAATGGAAACAATACAAGAATCTATTCAAGTATTACATCTAGATACACCACCTTAATGCAAAGAATGTAACAATCTATTCAAGTAATACATCCAGATACTTAACCTCAACGCAAAGAATACAACAATATATTCAAGTATTAGCTACATTCAGATACTTAACCTTGATGTAAACAATACAACAATTTATTCAAGTATTAAATTCAAATACTTAATCATGATGCAACGAATGGCACAGGTTATTAAAACATTACATTCAGATATTTAACCTTAATGCAAACAATATAATAATCTATTCAAACATTAAATTCAGATACTTAACCTTAATGCAAACAATACAACAATCTATTCAAACATTAAATTCAGATACTTAACCTTAATGCAAACAATACAACAATCTATTCAAACATTAAATTCAGATACTTAACCTTAATGCAAACAATACAACAATCTATTCAAACATTACATTCAGATACTTGACATTAATGCAAACAATACAATAATCTATTCAAACATTAAATTCAGAAACGTAACATTAATGCAACGAATGGCACAATCAATCACTTACTCGGAGGGTACCGACGAGGCTGGGGGAGGAAACGGAGGCAGCTCCCGAACTGAGACTGCGACTCCGAGGCAGCGTGCTCGACATCAGGGCCGCCGGGGTGCGGTGGGGCTGTTCATTTGATCTTCAACACAACAAAAATGACTCAAAATTTCTCCTTTACAGTAAGCAGTGCTTGCGCATCCGCTGCGTGTCACTTTAGCAAAGCTTTTCTCAAAGAGAATATCCAACGAACAGCGCGATGTTAGTATGGGAAGACGAATCAGGACTGACACATCTTATTTTCTGGTTACAAGAACGAGTTGTAGTAACTCATCTGGAGTAGCATGTATCATTTTTCGTATAGTGAATGTCAATCAGTGTTGAAAAAACACCATTTTTCATCCGGAACAGGAGCTTTTGCTTGAACATCTAACATCCCAACATGATTAGTTCAGCTCATATTACACACATTTCACACAGCTAACGTTACTCACAGTTTAGCTCCGCTAATATTTTATATGATCTGAACTGCTAATATCATACACAATTAGCACAGCTCAAATCCTACACATTATATGGTAAAAAACCAGGCTCAGATTTTCGTCGTTCCACTGCAGTCAAATAGCATGAAAGGTCTAGTTAAGTATCATCACCTTCGGCAGAGCATCACACAAATTACACAGAATCACAAAGATGTTCATTACACTCAATAAACATGACTGGCAGTGTTCGTATCTCTGAAATTTAAACAGGTAACAGCTACAGAGATTCAATCCTTATACTTAATAGGAGCAGTTACAAATCTTAGTCGAGTCGCTTTTCGAAGTTCTTGCAACAACGTTCGTAAACCTAATCATAATGCTTAAAAGTACAAATTCACGTTTAGCTGCTATTTTTTTCGCTAGCAGTGATGCAATTTTACATTCATAAAATTGTAATCATAATGTTCAGAAGTACGAGACTCATGCAGTATTCCCTCTGATGACTTTCTAACTCCCTGCATTATGCAAAGTGTTCATCATAAAACACAGAGCATACTTTTTCCTGTTTTTCAAACGTATAGTTCTGAGGAGGGAAAGTGATTACGAAACTCCCTCATTTTGGAGCCAAATATTTTAGGCACATAACACCAATTTGTGCATGAATGAGCAACGAATGGGTTTTGACCTTACCAAAATTATGAACATGTTACGAGTACGATACATTGAAACTATATTCGATAAAAATTGAGTGGGGTGAATGAATTTCAACAATTTAAATTGAATGCCTCGAAATTATATGCACAGCCTCGCTCAAAAAGAATCCGAGTAAAAGGAAAAACATAATACGAAGAAAGCTATGAAAAACATTTCTGCTCAGCTTTTATAAAAAATCCTGTCAATAAAGCGCGCACACCGTGGATGCAGATGTCTACACGTTCCAGTAGCCAAGTCGCAATCATTAATGAGCAATCAATCATTGATTTTTTAACGAGATGATATTCAACACTAGCCACCACTTTACGTAAGCCTTCTGCAGGTTATTTAAGTCCCGAGAACTCTTCATCGCTTCCAGTTTCAATAAAACACCTACGCCTTTGCCACAAAGTACTTATCATACATCAGTCACGTACCTCTCCCACGCACTGAAAACACTTTGCTCGCACGCGTGTTTTAAAATCGCAAAAGTTTTTTGCTTACGCATGAAATTTATCAAAGTGCACAGAGTAAAGAACAAGAAAAATGTAAAAAAGAATATATTGAACTCTTTTTGTTGATATTGAACACATACGGTATTTTTCCTGGTAAAGTTACATTCATGAGAAATGCACAAACGTATTTCAATTGTTTGTCATCCTATACTACTGAATTCATTATAAACCTTTACCCTGTAATTTATAAATGAAGTATAAAAACCAAGCACAATATCTTTGAGAAATAAGAACAAAATGTGATAGAATTAGTGCTCTTGAATTCATGAAAATTACTCTAAGAAACCTTCTCTTGAACCCAATGACAACAGATCCTGGCCTTTTACACACAACCATTTTCAATGGCATGTACAGTAAATTTACACTTCGCACGTAAGCGTTTATTGTTAGAACACATCCTCATGTTGACGCTCAAAGCAAACAAGCCCGTGGCCGATCATGTCCCTTTGTAATGGACGTACTTACGACAGCCATAAAACATGCTCAGTGGAGATTGAAAATAAAAGTCAAACAAGTTTTTCAGCATCCTTCACTGCTCGTCTAGCAGAACAAAAACATAGGCTACATTTGATTCTCCTATGAAATCAACTCCAAAACAGGGCTATGATGCATTTTGCGGACACAATGCCCGTGTGCAATATTAACCCACACATTGCCTCATTTCCAGTTAATGAACCTCGATGCGCACCCGCCCTACGCAACACTGCCTCATCTGTCATCAACTCCTTATTCAGTCGGAACTCCATCTGGCGTGGAGAAGACACAAAACAAGGAGATTCAGAACCGCCTTCACGCAGCGACCGTTTACTTGTTCAGGGACAAAACGAGATTCAAGCTTTTGACTTGAATCTTTAGTTAGCCATAAATGATCATTTTTGAAGGGTGTGCGTACATGAAGCTTAAAGTACGATAAAATTCTCACACGACGCTTCTAAAACTCTGGGATATGAGAAAATGAACAGTCTCCGCTGAATTCTAAAAAAGGAACAAAAAACAAATAAAAAATAAAACCTCCTATCTCTTAATGGATCGTTCACACCTTCTGATGCTGAAAAGGTTCAAATCATAGCTTTTGTATTCCATGAATAGGTAATTATTCATAAGCCAGTTCAAAACGTTGTCAGCAGTATTAAAAATAGTTTACAAGCCGAGCTTTCGAGTAATATGAGTGGTTCAAAGAACTGAAGATGAAAAATGAATAAAAAGAGAGCAATTGAAAACTTTTGCTTGCAAAGTGCATCCAAATCTTTCAGAACCTTTTTCATTTATTGTTGAGTGCATGAGCCGACGAAGCCCCTGTCTAGATCAGACTGTTAGTGTATGCACGAGACTGCGGTGATGTAGCATACAAGCTGATGTACAAGGCAGAGTATAACAAGTTTGTATCAATGGGCAGATCATGCTGATGACAATGCAAATATTGTTAGAGTCGGTCAATCTCATGCTCCTCTTATATAAACTTTTCTGACAGTTTAGGAGTCATTAAGCAGCTTTCATATCAAATGTTTGACAGCTTATGGGTCATTAAGCAGTATTCTGATCAAATATTCATTGCCATGAGGATCAATAAGGACTAAACATTCGACCTGGCAAGAATTGGGGCTGCACAGAAGAGCTTTTGTGATCATTCGACCATTCTTCATCGGCCTCAAGGAACCGATTGAAGTTTGAAGGCGCTCTTGAGCGGCTCAGAAACGATGCTGCCTGCGCATGTCCTGATGATTACTTGCGCCTGACTGGCACTCTGACATTCCTGTCCATCAGGTTTGTGATATCAAGCAGAAATTATTGTTAACTTATTCTTTATTGATACATAACTGTGTGCAACCGTTTTTATGAGTGAAGCCGTAAACAGCATTCAGGTGTGTTACAAACATACAGTTCAAGAAAAAATTCCCAGCGTATTTAAAAGCAGTATCAGTCTTGAATTTTTATCTCAAGTTTTCTAAATATTTGTCAGCGTAGAACAACAGAGGTGAAATAACAAGGAAAATTTACTACCCACGACGCTCGTTGGTTTGGACTCTGCAATATTTTATGTCACTGCAAATGATACACAGGCAAATAAAAATTAAAACATTTAAAATAAAGCTTTGTCAATAAAACTTGTTGTTTGATGCTTTGAATAACATCCTTTGATGATTTGAGACGACAGAATTTTAACTTTTCGTGAAGCGTCAACAAAATATTTTGTGATTCCCTCCTTGTGAATACATGAGTGAATAATAAATTTTAATTTTAACTTCAGCTTGCGTTTTTTGCGCCGAGAATCATTGCAAAAGCTTATGAGCTATCAGGTGAACTGCTTCAATAACTTTAGAATATTCACACTAAAACAGTTTTCAGGGACACAAGACTCATCAGCGTAAGGTATGAAAAACACTGATATAAACACGCCACGCAAGGTTCTGGAAAACTGTTCAGTTTCAAGTTTAAGTGATATAGCGCTTATTACGTTAGAGAGCACTGCAACGCAATAAGGCGGTGTATTTAAGGTCAGTAAAGTCGTCGAGGGGAGAGGGAACACAGACACACTTAAAGGCTGCGCAAGAAAACTTGTAACTCAAAAGCTTGAGGAGGAGAACGACGTCACACACCGCTACAAATGTCCCTAAAACCTTCAAAAAAAGCGATCATTGACCCAAATATTTGGTACAAGCTTCACTGGCCTTGCAGTCCTAGAATTTTCATGCGCTTTGTACATCCAGAGAAGATCTTTTGTTCTTCCTTATGACAAGAGGTGCTAATATTTTGTTAAACACAAAAGGGTAATTTTCATACACAAGCTGAGCTCAGTTTTGACGGGATGTTGTGCTTGTAAGTTTCTTAATTTTGATATACGAGACCTACTTTCACATGAAAGCGTCGAGAATTCCAGAATGACTGCGTTTCATTAGTGGAACCACAAAACTCATGTTGTTTGGAAATTCCGGTGAACAGTAAATTTTTAACAGGATTCGGTGCAGAAACAAAAAATGTTAGCAGTTGCTGTATTAAGCGAAGCTAAAAATAATCAAATCCTCTTTAATGAAGACTCATAATAGTTGATATCTTAATTGTATTAATTACGTTTTATTTTCAAAATTTAAGTTACATAATTCCTTTTATCAAATACGACTTCTGACAGATTTAGTACATAATAGCTAAATTATTATACTGCAAACAATGTAGTTGAGCTGTTTTCATACTGCACATACAAACACAGGCTTGTCTTACTTTAGGACATAGAGTGCGAATGCCGATGTTGCTTACTCTGTCAGTGCAGCTAGTAACAATGCAGGTGTTGCTGCATACTCTGTCAGTGCAGCTAGTAACAATGCAGGTGTTGCTGCATACTCTGCACGTGCAGCTAGTAACAATGCAGGTGTTGCTGCATACTCTGTCAGTGCAGCTAGTAACAATGCGGGTGTTGCTGCATACTCTGCACGTGCAGCAAGTAACAATGCAGGTGTTGCTGCATACTCTGCACGTGCTGTTAGTTATATTCATCAGAAGTTTGAAAACAAGCACAAGGACAAAAAAAAAAGATAATAATTTAGGATTTTTTCTTAGCTTGAAAAATATTCGATGAGAACAATTTTCCAGGGATCCAAATCTAAAGCACCTGCTGTAAATACACGACGGTTCTATTGGCTGACAAAAACATCCTATTCTAAATATTCTGATATTATTTTCTAAATATCTCTATTATTAGGTCTCCAACAAAGTAACAGAACTTTAACGAAAAAATGCAAAATTTATTATTCCAATTGCCCAAAAATATCAATCAACATTAATTAAAATATTCTCCATTGGGCTGAACACATTTTTGTCATCGTTCCGGTAACAAATCAATTCTGCGCTCGTAATGCAGTTTGAAAATTGTGCCCCAATTGAAACTCGTAAAGCAGCAAATTGGAAATAACCTCTCCCTTGTTGGACAAGCAAGAGCAAACAATACAATATATGGGGCGCAAGATGGAACCAAAAACCAAGTTTTCCGTTGGAAATTTTTGTTTTGTTTTTATAGATCAATTTCGGAAACTTAGTTGGAGACATAATAAAGGGTAATTATAACAACCACTGAATACAAAAGCTGTTCTCAAATGAAAATAATTGCACAAAATCGACTGTCAGAAAATTAATTAATTTAATCAGTGTCATTCACTTCGTTATGTTGTCTGTAATTTATGAAATCTATAGCTTGTATAAAGTTTCTTCGTAATTAGAGGCAAAGTTTTAGGATTTTAAAATTTATTCACTGCGTAATTGGCCGCGGCGAAATGTTGTCGTCAGTCACATCGAATAAAATTACTGAAAATTTGATCAGTGTGTTCATGCTTAGAAACACACCATTTCTTCGGAAATCGTCAAGGTTGAGGCAGGAAAATGGTTGATATAAAAGAGAAAGTTCGGGTATTCAAAGTTCAATGACGTAAGTGAAAATATTTTGTTTTTCTTCCCAGTTTGAAGACAAAGTCTTCAATGAACCCTTTCGGTCCCGACTGCATCTCTGGTAGCCGCAGTCATTTTTCACCAATTAAGATGAAGAGCAACACGTGTGTCAATGCAAACGCTGGTAGGGCAGTGCAAGCTACAGTTTGATCAGGACAATGCAGTGACCGTAAAACATCACAAAGCATCTTTTTTTTTAAATTTGATGTCAAATATGTTGAAAAGGTTTTGATATTTGCATCATGGTACCGAAAGGGTTAAAGGAGTTGAAGTACAGTGTTGGCACACAAGCTGAGTGTCGTGACGGCCCCTAATGCTCCATTTAGAAGCAAAGTAAGTCAATGCAGGGCTGAAAACAAGCGGCAGTTACGAACACATCCACAAAGCAGAAACTTTTTCCAAACTCTCATAATGCACAAATGATACACAAAAGTTTTGTGATAACTTGAAAATTAGTTGAGGCAACCAAGAAAAAACTGAGAACATTTGTCGGAAAGAAAGAAACGAAAATAAATGATGAAATGTTACCTATGAGCATGATGTGTGGAGCGTGACAATCTTTAAATATGAGATCGTAATTTACATCGTTTAATGTTCAACTTGACACAAATAAACTCGAGTAAAATACGTTTTTCAATATATATCCTTTTTTTTCATAAGAATGTCCGTTTATAACTGCAACCAGTCGCAGCATGAGTTGGCTGCATTTTTTTAACTAACACTAATTAAACATAAACGTTCATTTGCCCTCATCAAATGCCGCTTAAATACTCCAACTTTTGGTATTAAAATCCTAGGATATTTCCAAATTCCATAGTCCATAGATGGCTCTGAATTCCAAAATTTCACGATATCTCCTTATTTCAAAGTTTCTGGATATCCCCGGATTTTTAAATTTAATGATATCTATGAATTTCAAAATCTCAATACATCTCAGGATTTCAGTCTTTTTTATTGATACATTTTTTAATTTTAGGTCATCTCTGAACTTTATTCTCTCAAGATATTTCTCTATTTTGAAATTTACGATATCTTTGGATTTCAAAGTTTCTGAACGTCATTCATTGACTGAAGCCCCCCAGTAAAAACTCTGTTACAGGAAAACAAATAGGACTCTTATCCAAATCATATGTTTTTGCAGTTGGAATACACCACTCATATTTATTATAACGATAACATTCAAGAGCAAGAAATAGCCCGTTAATAGTTACGTCAATGACGACAATGGGTCATAGTACCCTGTAATCTACGTACAACTGATAGTTTGACCCATAAACTTTGTTTCACACGGTAGAAAAAGTTAAATCGGCTTCTGGCCAATGAACTGAAGAAATCATAGATTTAAGCTTGAGAGTCGGAAGACTGGCCGCGCTCGTCTTGTGAGACGCCACAATTTTGACCGTTATGGACGCCGTTACGAGGATCCGCTTTAGCTGTGATGGCTCAATCATGATACCATCACCGACGCCAGCAACCTTCACCCACGCCAGTAATCATCACCCAAGCCAGTAATCTTCATGACAGTTTTATCGATATGCGGCGGCGAGCGACAAGCCC
>VCRD01004459.1:0-11066 GCA_006783055.1 Trinorchestia longiramus
ACACCTGCCACACTACACCTGCCACACTACACCTGCCACACTACACCTGCCACACTACACCTGCCAACCTACACCTGTTAACTGCTTTTTTCATTGACATCTTTTACTGTAGCCGTGTAGTTAAGCAGTCTGTGTTGTGCTGCCAGGCGGCTCGTTTGAAGGGCTCGAATCTCCACGCAGCCCTCGAATTTTCTCTGCTTGTGATTCAGGAATCAGGTAGGCTGACTGACTTAAACTGATTATTTCCTACAACTTGCAGCTCATCTAGCGCCCCTACGAGCCTCTACCTCACGTCACCAGATGGACAGTCGCTGGAAGCATGACCAATAGTATGAATATGGTAATTCTAATCATTTAAAATCCTACGTACATTTCATGTATACCTGAATGGAGTAAAGTTTCTTTTTTGTTTGTTTCTGTCTCTCTCCGTCTGCATTCACATTCAAATACAATTATGAGTATAGACATGCCACTACTATTGATTTAAGAATATAACTAACGATACTCCTCCAAATAATAATACACACGAGCAAACTATAAACAATTTTATTGCAGACCTAATAAAATCTGTGAATGATAATATTTAGTTGCCAAACTTTGGTTCACTTCTGTCACTATGAGTCAGAATTATAGAACTTGAGTCGGGCTGTGACTGACTGGAAATGTGTGAGCCACAGAACGTAATTGTTGTGCATCTCATCGACCAGACTCCCCTCTTTGCACAGCCAGTGCAGCTCACGGCAATTGCTAACTCCTGTTCAGCGGACAACGGTGCTCGCGACTTGACAAAGGAACTCCTTGTTTAGCAAATATTTAACTGTGTTTCTGGTAATTACAGGGTGCGCAATCTCACTGTATTATCATGATATGAAAAGAAGCAATATTGCATACATTACACGTCAGTTTCATTGCCTGTCCTGCAGTGGAAAGGACGTGACTCAATACGACTGCTGATTGGCTGCCCTCTCACGCCAACAGCCAGTGATCAGCGGCGGTGGTCAGGTCATGGTAGTGTCCCGTGAAACGTCAATCTGAGAGGTAGTACCGTGTTTGGTCTCTGCAACGCTGGTCAAACCTATTTCGTCTACTGAGAATGTGTGCGCTAACATCAGATAAAATCCCTTGTTTGTGTAAATATATTTCTTTGAGTGATATAATTTGGTGAAATTAATTCCAAAAAATTGTTAATATTTATGTATATAAAATATCCTGCTGTATGATTTGATTACCTTTGACACGTTAGCTGTTCAGAAATGTACAGGAAAAACATACAGTCAGAAAACGTGAGTCGTGAATACAGAAAAGAAGACGACGAAGATGAAGAAGAGAAACGACGGAAAAGGAATCAGCGTCAGAGAGATCAGACAGGCGGCCACGCTGACTCTGATGAAGGATCCAAGACTCAACAAGAAAATGACCATGAATCCCAAGCGAAAGATCCGGACGAAAAAAATATGGATGATCCAGCCCATAAAAGTTCTGTTCATGATGCTGCCGCTGACACAAAAAAGAGAACCGAAACGAAAACTGATAAATTGGATTTTGAGAAATCAGATCAAGATGTGAATCCATTGAGGATATTATCTTCGACCCAAAAGTTGCGACCCATCAGCGTGAGAAGTCCCGGAAACAATGGTGGGTCACGTGACAACTCTCCTAGTGGGACTCCTGACACCCTCTCTGCGTCTTCAAGACCAGCAACCACCAAGCGAAGTCCAACTTCCAAAACCACTTCTGGACTCAACAAAGATTCAAAACCCACCACTGGGAAATGGAGCACAGGCAGAATTCCTAGTCCTGCAGAACCCCAACCTCTAGATCCTGTCAAAAGTGACAGCCGGCAAGACAGCGCGGCCACTCATCGGTCTGTGACAACCTCGTTGGGGATCCTAGATGACACTGGAGACCCAGAAGGTTCAGGACTCACCAGCGTGTATGAGTCAAGAACAGCATCGCCTCCAACTAGCGAAGAGAAGTCAAAAAACAGCGAGGATGATTTTGGGGAAGACGATTCTGTTGGAGTTGGCGTCAAGTCTGCGGTCGGATTGGATTTGGAGCCAACAGATCCAATTCTAGCTGTGAGTAACAAGCTGGAGGCACGGAAGAGTCGTTTAGAAAAATTCAGGTCTGTAGCCATGAGCATCGCTGCTCAAACTGCGGCTGAATCCACGAAGACAACTCCTAGAAGTAAGGGGACATTGGAAGCCACGCCTGATGAATCAAAGAATGCATCTAAAACGGAAGCTACTCCTGGTGCTGATCTCTCTGACGTGACAACTGGCAAAATTTCTTCCGCTAAAAGTAGACAAATTCTTGACGAGGTTCTTAAAAAGCCTTTCAGTGCATTCGAAGACATTAGTCCGGGCTCCACGCCGGCGAGTGGCAGCGACAGAATAATGGGCAGCGCGGAGACACTTCATTTGTCTGGGCAGATCAAATACTCGTCAAACTTGCAAAATATGCAGAAAGGATCAGCAGATAAAACGAGAAGGCGACCTAAGAGCATTGATCCAACTCTCAAAGACCCGTTTTTTAATACAGACGAAGACTTTGCGACAAAACGACGGAAAACAACAGATGACGAAAGTAAAAACTTTGAAGCCGTTTCTCGAACCTCGAATATAAGGGCTTCTCCCACGGCAGAAGGAATTGTGGATGACAGCACTCCTCTTTTGCAAGAGAGTCCCGATGAATCCACCCTAGAAAAGACTCCCTCCAGCCTGAGGAAGAGCATGCCCGATATTCAGGGAGACAATAGTACCCCTCAGGCTCTGAAAGACCAGGAAGAAGGTCCATTTAAGAAGAAGTCTCAACATCCTTACCTTGATACTCTCACTGGCAAGAAACCTCGAGGAAGAGGAGCGGGAGGGAGAGGAAGAGGCAGAGGAGGAAGAGGTGGAAGAGGAGGTTCATCACTCAACCCCAAAGCAGCAGGATCAGTGTCGAGGGATCCAAGTCCAGGAAGAGGAAGAGGATCTCAACTCTCTGAAGCATCTGCTGTGAGTAGGAAAGCTAGGATGATAGAGTCTTCAGCCCGATCAAGAATATCCATGACTGGATCAGTGTTGGATAGCGTGATAGATGACGACGATGATGATGACGATGACGACGATGCATCCACCATCGTTGACGAAGATGTCATGGTCGAAGTTGAGAGACAAGTGGCTCGCATCATGCCTCTGGCTCTGAAGGGGGACTGGCCAGCCATCGACCATGCCATCAGGGTGCTGGAGCAAGCCAGGGTGCCCAGCACTAAGGCAGAGCCCTACGCTCCTCTCCGTTCTCTTGTAGACGAGGTAAGTTTCATTCAAACTAATGCTTACGGAAGTATACGAACAGTTTCGATGAACATATTTTTCAGTAAAACATGGATCAATCAAATTTTCATAGACAAATTTTCTTGATGCAAATAAGATAAAATTAACATTGTGGAATTATCTTCAAAAACATTATTTTTTCTATTATTTCAGTCTTGTAGTTTCAGTTGATGTTTTGCTAATAACGGAGGCATATTTTTAGTAAGAAAACATCATTCCTTGAATGATAATTTTTTTGTTCAACAGGCACAGGCACAAAAACACAGATCTGTATATTTGATTTGTGCACTAACGTACACATTGAGTTATGTGATGGTTCTCAGAGTCTCTGGATTGAGACATTCTAATGCAACATGCGTATGTCAACGGCAGTTTAATTAGTTACGGAATGATGAATTTCGAACTAATAACCTTATTTAATTTCAGCTCACACTTGGTTAGTTTGTTTTGCATTTTGCTCCCACATATACCGTGTGTTTGGAAAGCTATTAAATAATCACTCTACACCCTGTGTGCTGCAGTTTACAAATAAATGAACTGGATGCAGCTTTAATTTTTGATAGAACTTCGACTTTTCATGCAATGAGAATTAGAAAGAATTATGATGAGAAGTCAAGGACGAACCGAGGTAGTTAAATATTGGTATTATATTCCGTAGAGTTTCCCCATTTCTGAACTCGTGCGAACTGATCATTCCTGAATTTCCTGACTACAATGTTCCTTTTCGATTCTTAAAAGACATGAGCTAATTTCCTTCATTATTTGAAGGCAGAGGTAAAAATTATTTTGATACTGAAACATTGTGTTGTAGTCCACACCCAAACTGAAGATATTTCACCCATCTTGTCCTCACAATATGATTCGCTCAGTAGGAGTAAGAGTTGTCGTCCTACGATCTCCTTCACCCATTGCTACAGTTTTCACAACACAATTCCCGTAAGATTACTTATGATATTTTCTGCTCACTAAGGCTTCAAACATTCAAGCTGAACATGTCGAGAATCAGAGTGCAAAAAATTGACTCCCTAATAATACATAATGGAAGTATTTGTAGGGTTTCACCAATAAATGGAAAGCGGTTATATTATTTGCTATGGGTGTTGAATTTAAAGAGGTCTGTCAAAAATGAGCTCATGTTGAACACTACAAGCATGGATCGTATTAAGCGAGCAAGAAGAAATTGTAAAAGAAAACGAGTTCATTACGCGACGTAGTGGTCAATTTTTGTGCGACCTCAGCGCCAGTAATGAACCACAGCACACAGTCAGCTAATTAGGGCATTCCTGCGCACCATTGTTGCAGCATGCTACGCTGCCATGTGCACCATTGTTGCAGCATACTACACTGTGCTCATGTGCACTATTGTTGCAGCATGCTACGCTGCTCATGTGCACCATTGTTGCAGCATACTACACTGTGCTCATGTGCACTATTGTTGCAGCATGCTACGCTGCTCATGTGCACCATTGTTGCAGCATACTACGCTCCTCATGTGCACCATTGTTGCAGCATACTACGCTGCTCATGTCCACCATTGTTGCAGCATGCTACACTGCCATGTGCACCATTGTTGCAGCATGCTACGCTGCCATGTGCACCATTGTTGCAGCATACTACACTGTGCTCATGTGCACCATTGTTCCAGCATGCTACGCTGCTCATGTGCACCATTGTTGCAGCATACTACGCTGCACATGTGCACCATTGTTGCAGCATGCTACACTGCTCATGTGCACCATTGTTGTTGTTTATTTCATACACGGATTATTTACAGCGTAACAGTATAGTCCAGGGTGTAGGCACTGCATTCTTGAATTAAAATTTAATTTCACATGAATGGAAATAGTTAATTTAATTTGCTACCTTCATTGACGTATAAAATTAAATTAAATTAAATTGGTTACTGTCATTTTTGTATTTAATTGCATTGCAAGTTAGCTCCACTACTGCAAGTTACTCCCACTACTGCAAGTTACCCTCACTACTGCAAGTTACTCTCACTACTGCAAGTTACCCTCACTACAGCAAGTTACCCTCACTACAACAAGTTACCCTCATTACAGCAAGTTACCCTCCCTACAGCAAGTTACTCTCACTACAGCAAGTTACCCTCACTACAGAAAGTTACCCTCACTACAGCAAGTTACTCTCACTACAGCAAGTTACCCTCACTACAGCAAGCTACCCTCACTACAGCAAGTTACCCTCACTACAGCAAGTTACCCTCACTACACAATTTACCCTCCCTCCTGCCCTGGCTTCTTCTTGTTACCGTCCAGGCGGTCTGCGGAAGGCAGCGCCGTCACAAACAACCTCTCTTTGCTTCTGAAGTTCAAACTGATGTACTGGCTCCTCATAAGAAGATATCAGTTACAAGGAAATAATTACACTAGCGTCAGCACAAAGGAGACTAATTAAAGTGATAAGATTAGCACCTCCTGAGGTGCTGCTGCATCACCACAGCCTTGAGGTCCGAGGTCATGAAGTTGTAACTACGCATCCACTACCAAGGGCCTCACTGTAATGAGAATGCTGCAGGTGATGCTATCAGTAATTAATGACGTCTAACATTAATGAAGAAATGATTCTTTCATTCTTTTCTGCCAGCTGGGGTTTCTGAGAAGCTTTTTCGTGTGCAGAAAATGCATCAGGAGTTCATGAGTATGAGCGACATGGTGCTCAGCCATGCGACTAAGCCAGATTAAAATTGGATTAAAAAAGGAAAAGGAGATTGGAAGAAATGAATAAATGAAAGTATACATGAAAACCAGAAACTGGTTGCTCGGAATCCTCTACTCCACAATTGTTTAATTATAGAGCTGTACACTTTCAGTAACTAGTAACCACACCAAATAAATATTAGGATTATTTGAAAACCAAATTATTTGCATAAATAATTAGCATGCGGGTACTTGAACCCACTTATATCCGTGCACACGTACACACGTACGCACATACGTACCTAGTAAGGAACTAAAATGTTCCTATGCATAGACATCACCATAAAAATATAAATAAAATCGAATCTTTTTTTGGTATACTCGAGAAACAACTTTTATGAACTTTATTATTGCTTGCTGCACACTCTTTAAAATGCTTGGCTGCCAATAAAAGCAGCTCTAAAAATGCGCTCATAGTCCAAAGGTTTGAATTTACAGGAATTTGTCGATTAACTCTGACTGAACTATCACTGAAGCGCTAGTCATGTGAGAGAAGACATCGACGAGACTACTTCACTTCTATTTTATGAGTATTGCAGGCATTAACTCGCTCTTGTAAGTGAAAGCTTTCAAATAGGGCATTTTGACCGCATTATTTAAGCTTCATACCTGCACTCTTGCATTACCTGGCGCAGAACAGCCCACATCACCTGGACCATCACCAGCTTCAGTACTTCACTTAACTTAGTGACTCACTAAAAATTATGCTAAACTTTATCATTATTATTTATCGGTATCTAGAATATCAGTTGCATGCGTAAGATATACGTTCTGTTTGTTATTACGTACATGAATCATACTCCTTGATATTCTTGATACCAATAAATAATAATACAATTTCGGTTAACTTTTTTGAGTCACCTTGAATTCTTTCTCAATGAAAGTGTGTAGATGGTCCCTCAGAAATGGCCGGAATTGAAGAGAAACATTTGAGTAAATAGGTTGTTGCCTGCCTCCCTATTGCTCTGATGACTTCTTAATGATTATGTATCCAAGCGCACGCCAGATACCTAAAAAACGTTTTCTATTACACTATATTGGCCATGAGAGGAAGGTGGCTTCCGTATGTTGCTCAGTAATGACGGATAAATAACATGCTGGCTGCAAAGTACGAATGAATTAAGAAATTGAGTAAATTTTTCTTGCATAGAAGAGAACATGTGTTCGTCATGCACGGCAGAGATCTCATTACGTGTACGTAACATAGGAGGACGAGCTGTAGACTCTATTATTATTTACATGATGTGTCTGTGCTTGTGTCGATTCATTGTATCGTGTACAGCTCCTTGATGATATCAGAGTTCACCTCAGATGTGAGGTAAAAGTTACAGATGAATTAACTGAACGCAGTTTAAATTTTTGATGCAACTCTGACTTTTCATGCGATGAAAATTAGAAATAATTATAATGAGATGAAGAGGAGCTAAGGTAGTTAAATATTGGTATTATATTCCGTAGAGTTTTACAACATTATGAACTTGAAATGTTCGTTTTTGAATTTTAAGAGACATGAACTAATTTTTTTCATTATTTGAAGGCAAAGAAAAAAATTCTTTGACACTGAAAAATTAAATGTGACTTATGCACGCTAAGTCATGAATGTTTTTTGTATGTACATCAACGTATTTATTTCTGAACTGTTTTACAAAAATTAGTTTACTTCATTCAAACACAAGTTTTAGTTCTGGCACTCGTAAGATGGCTGATAAATACAATGCAACACGGAATGTTTTATCATATAATGACTCTCATTTGCATGGAGTGTACGTGGCACAGAGTGTGTTCAAGTGCATTCACATATTTAATGCTCAATCTGACCTACGTTCTTTTCCCTCCTTGCGGAGCTAGAACTGCTCAATAAACACCATCCATCAGAGAAATGGAGTTACTGAGATGTAAGAATTCAGAGTCAAAAGCAGCGTCTCTTTGATGACTTGAAGCTCATGAGGCGCCCTAATATGACGCTTGTACTCCTGTTGTGAGACTTCTGAACGCAGACACCAGACTTGTTCATTTCCTGTCCTGTTCTCTTCACCTCAAACTGCCTTCTATGTCTTACTGTACAAATGGCTGCACAATTTACATTTTGCGTCGAATTACAGTTACACACTTGTCAGACATTTGAACTGATGTCAGACATTTGGACAGTTGGTAAACAGTTGGATAGTTGTCAAAAAGCTGGACAGTTGTCAAACAGCTAGACAGTTGTCAGAGCGCCTCACGATAGTCTTGATCAAATATTTTTTTCATTTACTACACACTCCCTAAACTTACCTCGTCTCACGGTGATGTGCAAATTATCGAGAATTGAACATTGTGAGGTAGGTTTGTGTAGTGTAGGGGACTACGCAGTGTACAGTGTAGGGGACTACGCAGTGTACAGTGTAGGGGACTACACAGTGTACAGTGTAGGGGACTACGCAGTGTACAGTGTAGGGGACTACGCAGTGTACAGTGTAGGGGACTACACAGTGTACAATGTAGGGGACTACACAGTGTACAGTGTAGGGAACTACGCAGTGTGCAGTACAAGTGCCTAACACTAAGTCACGCACTAGACTCACTGAATTCTGACCAGCACCAGGAAGCAATCTCATGATTGACTGGCTGGATTGCAGTTCAGGTCATTTTTCAGGAGAGGAAGGAAGTCCAGATTGGTTCAGGGAAGGATAGATGGAAGCGCTCCATGGGTCATACAAACAACTGAAGTGCCTCACCACTTCAGGTCAGGGGCGCTGGAGTCACGCAAGACTTAAACTTTTCTTTTCTTTTATGATAACTCGGAACCTTGAGGCGACGCTGTCTCACTGACACTGATGATCATGTGACATCATGCAGGCCTCATGTCACTGCATGCAGCATGAAAACACATCATGCAGGCCTCATGTCACTGCATGCAGCATGAAAACACATCGTGCAGGCCTCATGTCACTGCATACAACGTAATAACACATCAAGCAGGCTTCATGTCATTGCATGCAACATGAAAACACATCATGCAGGCTTCATGTCACAGCATACAACATAATAAAAAGTTTTCTCACACATACAAAACATTTTATAAAAGGGAGTCAATGTTCCATGACGCAGTGTTTGCTGCAATGGAAATTGTCACGGGATTCAGTTTCCATTACCTTCAGGGAGTGAAACATTCATTTAACACTAACAGTGTGCGTTATGAGTCAAAGTAGAGACTGCACTAATGGCAACTCAAAAGAGACCAAAAACTATTCATTTAATTGGATCTAATGGCACGACGTGGTGCACAGCGCTGTCTCCGGTGATGAGAGTCCATGTCGTGATGTTAGCCAGAGACGCTGTAATGCAGACCCATTACGGCCGCTCAAACGTCCATTCATCACGCTGCCCCACACCAGCCCCCCTGCTATGCTGGCTACGTTGTTTGATGCTCCCCTGCCTTCAGTTAACACGGAATTGTGACAGCTTGTATTCTGGATGTAATCTTTACTTCATGTGATAGCGTTACTTGTGGATTCTGGTCATATTACACTGTTGAGCGATCATATGGTCGCAATCAAATTAATTATTTTTATTTCTGTCTAGAAACAAAAATAATTGAATTTATTCATAGTAGAAACAATTCACTTATCATGGAAATAATTCACTCATCGTGGAAACAATTCATTCATTATGGAAATAACTCATTAATTGTGCAAATAATACACTCATCGTGGAAATAATTCACTCATGGTAAAGATAATTAGCTTTTCGTGGATTGTGATTTCATAAAATTTATGAATAAAGATTATATTGATTGACGTAACAGTCCTGAAACTCATTGAAAAGTGGATGTTACCTACACGCAGTACTGCAGCTAACAGGAGACGGACAACGCATGTTCAGAGAAAGCAAGCCCGCAGGGATATCAAAGAGATCTTATTCAAAACGCACACACACCACCATTTGAAGCATAATATCTTTTGTTGAATGAAACTTATTTCATGCTGATTGTATTTGTGATGAAGTCTGGTGGTGGGTTTAGTAGGTATTGTGAATCCCCCACAATAATTGCACTAATTGGTGGCTTCTTCAGAACTCGCCTCCACAGCATGACTGATGTTTTTAGTTTACTTTCTATGAACTCATGCGACATAACATTTTTAGACGATAATAACAATATTTGATAATCAATCAACTCTACACGTTACAGATCACATCACCAATATACATTAATTTTAAGTTCAGCAACCGATCGACCACCAAAACGTTATTCCAATTCACAAGTCTCGAGCCAGTGCAGGTAAAGCAGAGAAATGTTTTTACAAATATTGAGTAAGACTATAAGTTAGGCAGAGCAAACAGTCTGCATTGTGTACACAAAGTCTCTGCAGTGTTTGCATGCTAGTGCTGCATTGAGTTTATCTCCTGTTTACTGACTGTTGATTGACTGAAGCTTGTCACTGTTTTTACTTTTGGCAATAAATGAATAGATCTCGTAAATAAATTGACTCCTTGATTCAATTCACACCTTGATTATAAAGACCCAGTAAATAAATGTACCTCGGGATTAGACTGAACTCAGAATTAAAAAGACCTAGTAATGAAATAGACCCCGTCATTAAATGAGTCCCGTAATTAAATTGACCTTATTATTAAATAGACCGCGTCATCAAAAGGAGACTTAATTAAATGACCTTCGTCATTAAAAAGGGACTTAATTAAATGAAAAAAATGAATTTAAATTCAAATTAGATGAAATTTCCCTTAAGGGAAGAAGCTTTTTCTGCCTTACATAAGGAAGTCATAATTATTTCATGATCACCAAAGTAATAAATCAGAAATCACAAAAATTATAAACACGAGGTCACTAAACTACAAAGTACACTATATCTCTTGGTTGATGCTTAAATAATGATTGCAAGGACAGTATTTCAAGAAGTTAGATTTGCTTGAAACTTGAAAGTTCGATTTACGAGTTTGGTTTGCATTTTCTTTTGAGGTGCAGTGCTGTCTTTGCTGAATTCAGGTGAATATCTGCAAAATCCTCGCTCCCATTAGACATATGAAA